>JAZHYW010065889.1:0-155696 GCA_037355805.1 Ixodes ricinus
TAATGCGAATAGCATTCTTTGGATACTTCACGCACTTTTCGTCTATGTATCCATCTATCTATCTATCTGGCTATCTAACCTCTTACGCCGCGGGTCGATAAATAAATAAAAAAGACCGGCGCCGGCTGGGATTCGAACTGTTGACCCTTTGATCAGCAGGCAGACGCGCTAACCACAGAGCTATGAAGGCAGTCATTCAACGCACTCTAAACGGTTGTTTATATCTTTACCATAGACGCGCTTTACAGCGCTGTCACAGCTACGGTGCGCGCGTGTTCCATGCACGAGGGCTCATTCCGCCTCGTGAGGCTGAGCACGGCCGCTAGCTCACCCTCTCCCGCGCTCGGGAGAGGGTGATGTAGCGGCTGTGCTCAGCCTCACGAGAGCGGAATGAGCCCTCGTGCATGGAACGCGCGCGCACCGGTAGCTGTGACAGCGCTGTAAAGCGCGTCCTATGGTAAAGATATAAACAACCGTTTAGAGTACCGTTGGTTGAGACTAGCTGAGACGCCAGAAAGTCTGGTCGGTACCATTTTGAGTGTTTGTGCGTATGGCGCGTGCTTTGCTCGCCTTCCTAAGTGACACAAACGCACGTGCTGGGCTGCGGAGATCGTGCGCAGGGCTGTGAAAGTGTCAACAAATTTAGAATCGCCTCAAGAGTGGGCTAGGCGTATCTAGAGTGTGCCGGCCACCTGACGAACGCGCATAACTCCGCACCGTTTGATGCTATTCGCATTAACGTAGATAATCATTCCCAAAGGATGGGTTCTGCTGATTCTTTCCTTGATCGCCACCATCAACGTTCGATGGAAAGAAACTCATTATTATTATTATTAATATTATTACTATTATTATTAAGTAAGGCAACGCCGAGTAGGCTCTCCGTCGCCTTCCATCGCGTTTTTCTTCTTCTCCTGGGCCGGAGAAAGCTCTTCGTGTTTGTTTTTGTCCTTTACACCATTTCACCCTTTTCAACTTCCTCAACGTCTCCCGCCACCTGCAGACATCAAACGCGGATCCGTACCCCCTTGATTCGCGGGTTCACAACTCGCGTAACAGACTATGTAGTCTCGCGCGAGGGGGTCGAATTCTCTTTGTCTTTGATGTGCGCTACTTTATTCTAGCACGCTCTTGAGGCACGACGGAAAAGCGCCCGGCGCGAGGCTAAGAGCATCGTCTTCGAGGGTACGGATGATACTTCTTTTGGTTTACTTGCCTGGGCATGGTGGTCGAGTCCACTTCTCACTTCACAGTCAACTGTCAACATAAAGGGGGGGGGGGGTAGGCCATCTAAGGAGTGCTGACAGAGAGAGAGAGAGAGAGAACACGTAAAGGTGGTGTGACCCTCTATTGTTTGGTGAGACCGATGGCCGCCGCTTCTCTCGCTCTCTATGTCCTCCTCTCCCTGGCCTTCACGATTATTGGTATGAAAGTGAGAACCGATAAAAGATTGATAACCCGTAACCGCTAAGTTTTCTTTGAGTAGTCGAGTTTTCGGTCATGGAGTGTCCGTCGTCTCCTTGGCCACGTCTTAATGAGATGTTAAAACTTCACGGCATTAAGGAGAACGAAACCTAGAGTTTCAGTGCATTCTTTGTTTACCAAAAAAAACACAGATTGTCATCAGTAAGAACAACAAACTCTAATCTACGGAAACGCATCACGTTAAGCTGGGACACCTGCATTCTGCATCGGCTATACATTGTAACGTTAGAACAAAGTTTTTCTTGTGAATAACAGGCGAAACACCCGAGTCAAAAGGGAGCTTTCGTAGAACGCATCTTTAGCTCCGAATCTCGTAGCGGAGGTAGACGCTGCTACATGCACGCGAGCAGGTGCGCACCGCTAGCTTTGTCTGCACAATTACATGAACATTTTCGGAGGCCGTAAGCTAGCGGGATGGCAGGTGTGGTTGCAGCTTTCAGTGCCTTGTCAGCTTACAGGTGAACGGAATGCACCTACACTCTTTCTCTTAAATACAATATTTTATTTTTACAAGGACAACCATAATACGGGCGTATGAGAGATGAAAAGTAATGTTGCAGAACATGTTTGAAAAATATCAGAATTGTTTCTATTGTTTTCTGGATAAGTGTACGGGAAAAGTAACGTTAAAGTAGTTTATAACGTAACGAGTAAAGTAATCCGTTACTTTTCAACGAAAGTAATTTGTAACAGTAATCCATTACATTTGAGGCTCGGTAATTTGTAATTGTAATCCATTACATTTTTGAAGTAACGAGCACAAGTCTGTCTGGAACCATTTGTTCCTGCACAGTTTGTTCATGAATAAGTTGTTCCTATATAGTTTATTTCTCAGCAATTTGTTTCTGGACAGTTTGTTCCTGGAGAATTTGTTCCTGAAGAATTTGATCCTGGACAATTTATACCTGGACATTTTGTTCCGGTAAAGCGCTCGACTTTGGGGGGGGGGGGGGCTTAAGGTTTTTCTGCTTCTCCTTCGTAATGTTTACATTAAACATCTAAACAGTGGTTCAGGCTCTAAAGCTTTCACGAGTTTACAAGAAAAAGCTGTGTTCCTCTCTTTTCTTTCGTGGTCGTGCGCTTTACTCATCGTTTGAAAGCATCCTCCACCAACTAGCCCACGCTTCAGTTTTTATAAAACGGAGCTCCTCCTGAAACGAGAAGAGGTCACATTATAGGTGGAGATAACTCTTCGCTCGGGTGTACGTTAAAATTATAAGAATAAATTACTGTTACGTTCATAGGTGATGGAGTTTCCCTCAAGAATCAACACGAGTCCCTACTTTTGTAGTCGCCGGCTCTCTCCGTCCCAGAAATCCATCGTGTTACATTACTGTTCAATCTAAGGCCTGGTTCACACTTACAGCTAATCCGCTGCCGCCGAAGCAGAATCTGCCGCGGCAATGCACAGTGGACGCTGCGCCCGGCCGCCGAATTCTTGCAGATTCGCCCGCCGATTCGCAAGTGTGAACCAGGCTTAAGTGAGCGCCTAATGGCATACATGACGTGCGAAAACTAAATTAATGAAGGTACTGCTGGTACCCAGAATTTCCATCCGCCCCACAGAAACGCCCGAGTGTCAACAAAAGGTCGAAGTCAAAGTCAACTTTTATGATTGCGTAAATCCAGATTGCTTAACACGAACCGCGCCTGACAAGGAGTGCTTGGCCAATTTTAGTTTCAAGAATCAATGAAACAAAGAAAAACAAACCACAACCCGTAAAACACAAGGAGCACGCGAGATTCGCGGTTGTCTTTATACGTTTATGTATAGTTGCTTAATGCTCTCCTATTGTTTTTCTCCTTTTACGTGAGCATTGAACCCGAACAAAAAATGTATCTGAATATCAATACAAAAGCGGACGGTCTTCCAGAATTGAATATCGATTTTTTGTGAAGGCGCGGTTTTGAACCGAGAAACAAATCGACACTGTCAGCTTTCTCGCCTCAAACAGAGCATTGTTATTTTCTTATGAGACTGGTCCGCCGATGGGAAAAGGCGAGGAGGGGGGGGGGGGAGGGGCAAGATGACGCTAGCAGAGGAATGCTCGTGCGTAACAAGAAAAAGTGGCGTGGTCCTGAAAAATTACTTGATCAAGATGGAGCTGCTTGTGAACGGAAAAGTAGACCAGCCTATATGAGGCTTCTGGATTGCACAGAACCAAAGAGCTGCCCGCGTTGTGTCGAAACCCTCGTGGTCCACAGTCTTGAGTAAGAAAAAGTTTCAAGTGCGCATCCAAATCTTCGGGGAGTGAGGCAACAGCAGCGGCTTTGATATCCCTCCCCAATCCTTTCGAAGCGTGAAAGCTAAATAAGGCGTTCCCTATAAAAGCAAGGAAACACTGGCACAGATAAGGGTTTTATGTAAGCCCCGGGATAAATTGCGGTAGCGGACGTTTAATGGAAATTTAGATTGTGGCCGGAAGCTGAACGATTTAAATACCAGGAGCTTATTGTTCCAGCGCCGTCGTCCTCCCAGGGTGACGGAGATCGAACACTAAAAAGCCACAAAGTTGAAGCCGCTGATTAAATCCTATTATTCTCAGTAAAGCAAAACAAATTTATTTCTCCGCCAAGCACTTCCAGTTTTTTTTTTTTTTACAAATAAAGAAAAAAATTCAACGAATGAAATGTACACACAAAGGTGAAAGAAATCGATTCATTCATGCACAAAACGCATTCCTCAGCAAAAAAAAAAAAAAAAAATCGATGGACATTAGCGATGCGTCATAAATCCCAACGCCATGCATGAGGACAGCGTATGTACAAAGTAACCGAGTAAGAGACGTCATCAAATCAGGTTAAAATAACAAGCCTAAAACAAACGAGCAAGGACACATAAAAAGGAAACTCCGGCTACATTTGGAGAGAATCTCAAGAGAAGCAAACATAAAAGAGAAAAATTCTAAAATAAACAAGCTAACATTTAGGGCACACAAGCGAAACGAAAACACTAATAAGCAAACATTCAGCGCGAGGAAGAGTTGCAGCGACAATGCCATGGTGTTTAATTGGTGTTTAAATAAATATGAGTGCTCCAATTCTTAGCACACTTCTCGAGGCCCATATTAAACTTGCACATTATCAAAAAGTAGCACTTTACCCACAGTTCCATGGCATCGGAGAAAACTTGCATATTATAGTTTCCAAAGTTATAATAGCCTCGAATTAATTTTAAAAAAAACTCAATTAGATGCTACTGACTATACCAGTCGACCACATGCATTAAAAACGTTGAAAATTTTAAAAAAGAAACGTGCACATTCAAGCGTACATGACTTGACCAATCGGACCTAAGCAATATACCGCGAAAGGTACTGGAAGATCACAGTTAGATGCAACAGTTTCAAAAAGAGGTAGTGCTGCCGGCCGAGCTTACGAAGTCTAAATCGTGTTGAAGCACGCCGCACTTACCATCACCGCCCATGTTAAAGGCATCACCAGGCGTAGACAACGTAACAAATTATGGGGGATAAAACGAAATGAAAGTACAACACCAAAGGTGTAAACGTTCAACAACAAAAAAATCATGCTAAAGCGCTTTTTTTTTACACGAGAAACAACAATTTGAAGACCACCGTGAAGTGAAAATCACCGTCACAACGGCCAGCGCAGGAATGATCCAAAACGGAGAGTTCACTGGATAGCCCAAACACACGCACACGCTTAAATATGTGTTACACAAGCAAAAAATAAACAAACAAAACCGTGGTTGTCGATCCCATCTGTCCAGCAGATTAAAAAAAATGCTCCGCTCACATCACTGTCCTCTTTTTGTGCATTCTGGCTCACACTTCATCACAGATAAGTCCCAAGCTCGAAAAAACACGACGCCGTCAAGGGCACTGAATCACTGTCCGAAGGCGATGGACCAGTCGCTTGTCTTCGCTTTTGTTCGCAGCATTATTTTGATATGAATCTATGGAAAAGTTTACTCGAGTGGGGCATGACCATGCCGTCCTAAGGACCAGTTCTCAAAGAGGACCCTGAAAGAAAGAAAAAGGTGAAGCGAAATAAGAAAACGAGACATAAAAAGCAAGTAATAATTTAAACTTTTTATTGAGTGGATATGAGCCAACGTTTCGGCACAAATGTATTCTGAATCCAAGAACTATCAATAGAAAAAACCCGAATGATGAAGCCACGAGTACCTGGATCACAGGTAAAATACATTCTCACTGACCAGCACTTAATAGTAACTTATGCTCTAAATCATCAAGGTTTAGGCACAAACGTTAAGGTACTCTTGTTTGTTTGTTTATTTATTTATTTATTTATTTTACCCTCAGGGCCAGGGGCATTACAGAGGGGAGCGGTAGAAATAAACAAAAGAAACAACATGGAACAACCATAGAGTTATTACAATAAACGCTAGAGGCTCAGCTGGCGCCAGTGTCTACGGGACTTCCGGTTGCAAATTGAAGCAGACAGCATGCAGTCTACTTTTCCAGTCTTTCCAAGTATTCCTATGGGAAAACGCGCGTGAATTTTGTCTCTTCGCCGGAAAATAACATGAATAACTTTTGTCATTTTGGTTGTGCCGGATAGTATGTACCTTTAATAATATTGTAAAAGTGTAATGGCTTTAGTTACAGCATTTTTTCTTTACCGCCGAACGATGTTAAACTTCGCCATGTTTCAGGCCCAAACCTCTGTTCCATGGCAGGTATGTAGAAACGAGTCGACGATTCTAAGCAAAATAACGATCGAAAGGAATGTAGGAGTATGTTAAAAGTTCGCCAGTATTCCGTTGGTGCTTATATATGGCTAACATGCCCGTCCTGTCACTATATGAAAATGACCTCGTCGTGTATCTTTACGGGTGGTTAAAAAACGTTCGAAACGTAAAGAATTAAGTACGTGGGCTACTAAAGGTGCGTTTTCTTATTATTTCCTATGTCGGGCAGTTTTTGTCGGGCACCTGTTCTCTGGCTTCTCTCATTTGCAAAGATTTGGAGCGTGCGGGTGATGATGTGAACCCAGAACAAGCATCTTCGCACATATCGCACATATTCACGAGCAGAAAGAATAAAGCAGTACTTATTTATTGAAAATCAAACTACCGTATATTACGTGACTTTCAATTTATTTTGATCGTCTGCAAGCCACAAGGAGTTACTTATCCAGTGTTGCTGCGTAGTTCTTGCCGTCTCTCTCGGTTTTCCACATGTCCTTCGTTCGTATGCTTGTATGGAAAGCGCCAACGCCGTGTTCGCGCTAACAGTGTCCGACAGTGCACATAAATACATGTACGAAGCGGTTCTAGCACTGTTTTTCATGCCACGATTTTAAAATAAAAACGCCGTAACTGACCAATTATTCCGTCTGCGTGACCGGGAAATGTTCCAATGTGTCCAGTGCGTACGAATTATTCGTGATATTTGCTCTTATAATCGAGCGCAGAGAGGAAATTCACTCGCTTTTTTCCATAGAAATGCATTACCGGAAGTCAATTTCGACTGCTTGCTGTCTGCTTCAATTTGCAACAGCACACTAGCGCCAGCTGAACCTCTAGCGTACATTATAAGAACTCTATAGGAACAACAGCAGAACAGAACTTTAGATAATGGGGGAAACATGGTTACTAACACTTGTACGAAACAGAGCAACAATCAACAATTGATGCAAGTGATAAAGATAACCGATTCCATTTTTTTGTGACTCTCGGAATAAATGAGTTAAAATATTTATTGTAACGGCAAGATGGAACGCCTGCTTTGTGCTGGTGATCTAGACGAGCTGAAAGGAATGATGATGGGGTGAATAGCTGATTTCTGAGAACCGGGTTGTGGTGGAATGTTTTGTGAAAAAGACAAATGCTAGTAATTCTGCGGCGATGTGCGAGGCTGGGTAGAAGTAAAATGTCCTTCATTGACCGGTGTGCTTTCATCAATCATAACCGTAAAATGGAAGTTCAAGCGATTCCAGGTTAGCGACTCTACTACAACGAGAAACGTTTTGCTCTGCACTTAACCGCGATGAAAGAACAGCCCAAACGCCAAATGAAGACCGATTTTACGCCGTGTTGGGCTTATCACAACAAATTCGCGAAGGAATGGTGGCACACGGTGCCGTAGATTGAGAGCAAAGACGCCTCAAGGGCGCCAGGATACTCACTTGGCTCCAACCAGCAACATGACCAGAGCTGCGACGGTGCTCAGCACAGCGTCCATGTACCATATCTCGGGGTTCGAGTCGTACACGAGGTCGCTCACTATGATGGCCACCGCACAAAAAGCGCTGATTAAAGAGTTAATCCCTGAAACAATGTTCAACAGCATTGAGAATTCTAACAGAGCCTACCGAATAAAAGCTATACTCCATCTCATAAATGTCTACAGTGCAGACAAAGGCACAGGCGCGTGCCTAACTCAGTGGAAAGCTTTGTTTGCTCAAGAATTCGCGGATTGAAGGCAATTTCCAAAGCCACGCGCTCGCGCCTTCGTGAGCACTGCAGATGTTTGTGAGATAGACCATAGGCCGCTTGTATATCTTCCTCCTCTGCACAACCATCTTTTTTTTTTTGCTCTTTCTCTCTCCTTAGTGCGTGCGCGGACTGCCATTTAACGCAATCGAAGGAAAGCTTCATGGCTGTAAGACCATACAGTGTTTTAGTTAAGATACTGCGTTTTGCGTTCCTTCGTAGGTGGTTCTCCATCACGGAGTCCCGGTATTCTTGTACGTGATCGAGGATAATCTTTTTGTCTACCACCGTGGAGGCGTTACATTAGCGCCTGCAACATAACATATTGTACCACGACCGCGTACGATCCCCAGACAAATGGACTGACCGAGAGGTTCCATCAAACATTAGAAGATATGATTTCAGTGTACATATCAGAAACTCGCACCAACTGGAATACCATTCTACCTTCCGTAACATTCGCATACAACAGCTCAGCTCTGAGTACTACGAGGTTTTCTCCTTTCCACCTTCTCTACGCATGGACACAAAACATCTTCCCCCCGGATTCTACAATTTTTTCGGAACAGCTGTGTTATTCAAACTCACTTCTGACGTACGCTTTGGCCCACACTGAACAATAGAGAGTTTTTGGTAGACCGTACGCTAGAGCTTCGCTTAGCTAGCAGGAGCTCGTCCCATCACTTCGAAGCATGTATTAAGCACGTAGCCCCTAGGGCCGCTCTCCACAGAGTACGGTCGACTAAAACTCTAATGCCGCCGGCTAGCCCGCTGTCGGACAACAGAGCAGCAGCAGAAGTCAAAGATATGCTACGACGAGGTTCATCGCGACTTCAGCTACTCTCCTGGAGATAAGGGCCTCGTCGCCTTCACGCTGTGCAAGGCTGGTTTATGCGAAAGGTTCCTTCCTCCCTACATGGGACCATATCCCGCGCTGGCCAGCGGACGCCACCAGTCAACTACATCGTCCGACTCTTCGACCCCACGAACCGATGACCGAACCCGCAGCCCCGACGTCGTTCACCTCATATGAATAAAACTCTACTGTGGCCGCCACGGAAACGGCCGGGATGGCCTTTTCCTAGAGGAGCGACATACGTTATAAGGCCCTGTCACACTGGAGGCAACAGTCGGACAACTCCATCCGACAACACGAGGAAATCGTGTTGCCCGCGACCCTGTCACATCACGGCAAGAACAACAGTTGGGCAACATGTTGCTGCCGCCCTGGCAACAGTGTTGTCCGATTTGTTGTCCGACAACCCCGTCACACCGCGCAGACGGCGGGAACAACACGGGGAACACTCCGCCATCTTGATTGTTTACCTTCGTTCGTGTGCGGCAAGGAGTCGCTGGAAATGTGACTCTACAAAGTGCTAGTGCTAGAGCGTTCGAAGAGCCGTAAGTTACCGCGAGACGACATCAACCAGTGATTGCAATTAGAAAACTTGACACGGCGAGTATTTTAAACCCTTTATTTTATCAAAATGTTCTTCATTCGCTGACAAAGCCGTAGCCGATAGCCCTAATCGAGGAAAACCGTATGAAGTGTTTCTGTCCAGTTCTTTCCTTCATGCAATTTTTATTTCTACTTTCAAAATTAAGTTAGCACCGGCAGTACCCCAAAGCGTCTTTTGCAGCGTGGTGTTGAGCTGAACTGACAGTGCTTAAAAACTGCGACACCGACACGATCGGCCTTCATAACAATCCGGTGGAATAAATATTTTTATACGCTGTCGATTTGCCTACCGCCTGCTATGTGATTGCTTCATCTCACCAAAATGTCCTGGGTATTTTCGAAACAATTCAGGTGTCTGGTAGCGGCTGTTTCCAAGTTCCAAGGATCAAAAATTATGATCAGAGTGGTCGTTTTTTATCCTTTGATTTTTTAATGTTTCCTCCCTGGATTATTTTTAGTATACTTAATCAGGTGAGTAGGCATGCTATTTTATTTGAATAGCAGTAATATGAGCTGGTCTCTCGGCAGTTCAAATCTCAACACCAGTCGGAACGTTCACGACCGTAACTGTAACCATTTCGACAATTGATAGGGAACCATAGCTCTGCCATCGAAGCTATCTGTGTTGTGGTGTTGCCGGCCCAAAATTCGCTCAGCCAGCGATCAGGGCAACACGCGTTGTCCAACGCAAGTTGCTCCTGTTTTTGTTGCCGAAAGCTGTCATACCGAGGCAACATTTTAGTTGTCGTCCATGTTGCCTTGCTGTTGCCGCGATGTGACAGGTTTGTCGGACAACACAGGGAGCGAGCAACAAGTTGTCCGACTGTTGGACAACGTGTTGTGTTGCTGTTGCCGCCGTGTTGCCTCAGTGTGATAGGGCCTTTAGATGTGCCGGGCTACTTGAGACGGACGAAACGCAGCACACGGGACGAGCGCAAGAAGCTCGCGCCAGCGGGAGCTAGCGCGGAACTCCTCGTTTTCACATCAAGCTTGGCTCCAACGGTCACTCCGTTACCTTGCCCTTCCCTGCCTAAAGTGTCTGAGCAAGACTACAGCGGAATGGAATACACGCCCTGGCAATATTGAAATGGGGCTATCCCGAAATGCCTCACTAAGTTCGGTGTCCAATACGTATATGTTCAGGGAACCAGATAAAGGGATGAGTGCCGAGTCATTGAAAACTCGTTAAAAACATCGACATGATTGGCCATCAGTAAAAGTAGTAAAGTAGGTCTTTTTTAAAAGCGGAGAGTACACCATAATAATTCATTAATGAACACGTTGCAATGCTAATCTGTTAGCTAATCTTGCAGCCGCATCACTTCGAGTTTTCTTGAACGCTAAACCACAAACCATCAAAAACGCGATCGCCGCACATAGGCACATACGTGTCTGCATTGGATATCGAACTTTACGCACTATGTCACTACATAAACGGAAAGCTTCGAGCACCAGTTTTTGGAGGTGCTTTTTTCTTTTTTTTACCTTCAAGCGCTAAAATAGCGGTTGCACTTCCAACTACAGAAGCATTAGAAACCGATGTTTCAAAACAAGCTTTAAGGAAAGTGCAACTCGTCGGCTATGTACTAAACATGAAATGCTGACTTTGTTAATATATACATCGCGCGGGCGCGCACCGAAGAAAAACATTCAGAGCTTAAGAGAAAGACAAAACTTTGTCTACGACTTACCGTCCAACACTAAAGATAGGCTTCCCATTCGTCTAGCCAGGACAAATTTGACAAGCGCTAGTGCAAAGCAAGCCGCCGCTCCAACACCAGCCAGAATTATGAGAATCGGTATCTGCAATAGAGCCAGAAACACGGATATTACAAATATGCGAACACCCCCGTACACACATAAAAAAGTGAAACCGCGTATATCTAAGCTACATTATCCATCACCAGAACTAACTGAGGTTGACAGACACTCGCAGACCGCAATAGTAAAAACGTCAATAAAACGTTATTCCCCCTTTCTCTGTGTCCATATCCAAACGTTTGATGGCGACTACTTATACAAGTTCACCAGTTCAGTTTCATTTGTGTCCCTCCAGATTTATCACGACGGATTGAGTAGAGTAAAGATAATAATAAGAAAAAAAATAACGTTTTTAACAATCTTAACAAATGCATTGTTAAGAGCAAAGTATCACGTGCTGTTAGGTAAGGCTTTACCGATCATATTTTATATTCCGTTTAGGATGTCCGAAAAATTCAAAATCGTGCCAGAAAAAAAAAAGACAAAACTTAAGCGGTACTTATTACTCAGGAGATACATGCATGTCAGGATGATAACTCTAAATTGCCACACCGACAAAATTAACGAAATCTTTATTATTGTACCTCAATATGAATTAATATAATGATCCTCCTCTATAATAATTAGCCTAAACTGAACATATAGGCGAGTTCCCTTTTTATATACCTAGAAAGCACTGCGCCAAATTTTTACAAGAAATACCAAAACTGAACATTCACTAGAGTTAGAAACTACTTAAAAGGCTGGAATTTATCAGGCAAATATTCCGCGAATAAAACGACGAAATTCGCCTGGCAGAAACGTTCACATTCCACGCGGCATCAACAGCCACTGTTCTTAGGCCGCGTGCAGAGTGAGCGCCACCGGACGAAATTCGTCGCTGGTTGGCAGTACAATATTCGGTCCATGGATTGCAGCATTAAGAAGTTAGTCAACAGGGACATTTAGCAGATCGATACCGTAGTACCGTTACCGTAGTACCGTTACCGTAGGCCCAACTCCGCATGCGCGACTCGTACCAGCGTCACGTGCCTGAAACGCGTTACCGTGGTCGCCTTACCGTGATACCACGGCCCCTGTGCCCTCATCGCGCGCCTCGTTGGCTTTCGCCGCGCTTTGGTTGCGTGTAGCTGCGTGAGCACTCTTCTGCTTTCAAGACGAGAAAGCTCGCGCTGGAGAGTATTCACTGGCGGCCATAGCTGCGTGCGCGAATGCAGAGCGCGTGCTGATGGCGAGCTTCCACAGTTCTTTGCAACGTTCATTCCGCGCCACCAACGTTGCCCGTCTTAACGGCGTACTAATGTGAGCCCGTTCTCAGCAACGAGGCTGCAAGGGCGCAGCTAATCACATGTACCCTGCCCTCACAAGTCCACGATCCCTCCTCGCACCTCAAGAACAAGACGAAAGGCCCGACATACCGCCTGACCCGAGAGCGAGAGAAAAAGAGAGGAGCGGCTTGCCCGAAAACTCAGGCTCATCTGACTTCTTCAACCAGATTCTTCTCCGATCGCGCCTTCTAAAATTGTTACATGCACAAGCCATAATAATTTTACTGCTAGTGTACGTTCTGTCTTGCGTTGCCGGTACTTCAAGAGCGACGAGTCAAGGGAATATAATTCGGGGCACCGGGACTTTTTCTTTCTCAAAATTCCAGGCATTGGCCTTGGTAATCCGGCAAACCTTTTAAAAGCCGTCCAGTAAGGTCTGAATCTCCCCAAAGATCGAAGAATCGTCGCTAAATGCTTTGAGGCAGCCGCTTTCTTTCCCATGAGGAACGCTTCAGAGGTCGTCATCAGGGCAAGTTGAACTCCCCGTTGTGTACGGTGCTTGAGGTTTCTGTGGCTAGGCATCTTCTTTAAGCGCGCGAAGCTTCCTCCACGCCAGTAGCAGATGCTGCTTTGCTCCTGAACCTCTTCTCGCTTGTTAGCGTGACATATTATCGAGAGAATCCAAAAATATATCCGTACAGAAATATGTCGCGTCCGAGCAACACCTTCTCTCGCCTTTTCAGGGCAGCGGCCAGTTTATTCGCGATCGGGGTGTCAATTTTTGACGTCTCAATTCGACACGTGAGCCATGCTCCATAGAAGTCCCCCAAAGTTAGTTACTCCTTTCCAAGCTGCAATGTTGCTTCCTCGGCCGGCCCCAGGGAGGCAACTACGTTGCTTATTGATTGCCAGTCTTCTTGAGTAAGGTGGTGTTCATTATCGTCTGCGATGAACTCGTCGCAGAACTCCCTCAGCTCCAGCAATCGTCACATCATGGCTCTGGTGGACATCCACCTCGTTACGCAATCCAGGATGGGCTTTTTCAGATTGAGCTTCCGAAGTAGGGACAGCACCGTCTGCGTCCTCATTCTTTTCACAACTTTTCGGGCCTTCTGTACGATGTCGCTAGCAGCTGTAGACTTAAGAACGTCATCTACAGTGAGCTGCAGCGTGTACGCAGCACACCCCATTCATTGAAGAGGTCTCTCACCGGAAAAAGCAAAAGCTCCTAATTCTTCGAGGTACGAGCACCATCTGAGGCGCCACTATACGCGTGCACGTCTTCAGACTCATAAGATCTTGCGGCGACCGGGCCAGCAGATTATTCTGCTAAGAGAGCAACTCTTGTCAGCATATTGGCTCCGTTGTCGGTCGTTATACTGTAGACCTGCTCTGGGAGACGTCGTGCCTTGAAGTACTTAAAGAACTGCCCTTCAAACTACGTAACTACGGTAACGCGGTAACGGTAGTGCGGTAACGGTAGTGCGGTAACGGTAGTGCGGTAACGGTAGTACGGTAACGGTTTGCTAAAAGTTCCTAATGATCCGCTCGGAAAAAAAGCTCATGGAAGCTAGGCCAGAATATTGCATCAACTAAATAGATGCGGGGTGCCAAAAGTAAAATACGGTGTTTTCAGATTGCAGACGCAAGACAACAATAACACAACACGAGCCGGCCTAGACTTAAAAGTCCTGCATGGGGAGCAACCGTGAGGGTGCGATCATATAAAATTAATTTCTTACAGAAGTGCGCGTGTAAGCAAAGCATATATCCTTCACGCGCGCGCTTTTCACGGCGTTGTACCCAGCTTGAAAGAAGCGCGTCTTCTTTATAAGTTGTTTGTTGGCGTGAGTGTGTGTGAACACAAGATTGGCTCATGAGGTACTCGGGAATTACGCGCACATGGGTATATACACACACGTAGACGAAAAAGCAAAATGGTGGCACATGAAATTCAAAAAAAAAAAAATCTACCCGGCTACAATCTGCTGCCATGATATAGGACCTCATTTTCAGCCCTACAAAACAATTTAGTAAGCATATTGTTTCTCAAGCTTGCTGAAACTTACCCACGTGGGACTCTCTCGTACGATGAGATCTTCCATGGCTTTGCTTATGATGGCGATGGCCGATATAATAAAAAACAATCCCAGTAGCATGCAGGCACTATAAATAGAACAGAAAGACAGTTCAATATTGCTTCCAACTGGCAGACAAAGCACGTTGTTGAACGTCTTGCTAAAATTCTTCTCAAACCAAAGTATGATTCTCCATGACATGCCTCGTACTGTATGCATAAAACAATATACGAGTCTTGTTAGCCCTCTTTAGTCGGTAACAGGTCAAGAACGAAGGGGAAGCTCCTCCCACCCCTTTTCACTTCAGCGGAGCGAATGGTTGAGAGGAGGTCGCCTCCCTCCAGCGTTCGCTCTACCAAAGTGGAAAGAGGTGGGAGGAGCTTCCACTTCGTTCTTGACCTGTCACCGTCTATAGGTGGGTCACATGCGAGTGTTCAAGTTTACAAACCCAGTTAACCTATATGTCACTAAAGGGTACACCAAACTAATGAGAAAAACGGGAATAATAAATATTACGCGATTCATCTGTCCAACGTACATTCTCTCTCTTGCAAATGAATAGTGTGGTGTCAGGTACTGCCATATCACAATGATGGAGGAGAGCATGTCTAGAAGGCACTCCGCCTGAAATGGGGAAACAAAACTGCATCAGTACTAATTTCTAGCCATTCAAACTACGTACGGCTGTTTTCGCAGCTGGAAACACTTACCGCAAACGCGTAGATTGAAGCACTGTTCCTTTGAAACGCAAACACTGCAAAAAAAAAAAAAAAACGCCATTGTAATTATTTGGTAGAAAAGTTAATCGAGTAGACAGCAATTAATAAAACAGCATGAAAACGAGCTTCGTAGACGTCGTCCAGCCAGTAAATTATGAACCTCTTTCAACTGAAGATAACTTAAACTTGGCGTACAGAAATGAAACTCAATCTCCTTCTACGCACAAATAGAACCTATCTATTTAGCTTTTGAGCGCGACGTTCAATGGGTCAGCGGTGTTTGCAAGTGCCAATGCGCCCGATTTTTTTTTCTTCTTTTTCTTTTTTTACGTGTTAAAGACGAAGGTGATGAGATACAAGTGCGACTATGGCTCGAGTCAACGTTCTCCGATCCTACACTTGCCGCGCGCGCATGCCCAGTAGAAACACTTCTTGAACGGCGTAGTGGGAGGAACCGGATTTATAAAAAGAGGGCAAATTTCGGTGTTTTCGGTGTTTATATTTCTTCAAATTTGAGGGTGTTTTGGGGGTTTATTTCTTCCCACGGATCGGTGCTTTTCGGTATTAATTTTGGGTGTCCGACAAAAAACCGGAGATGATCGGGGTTTTATGTTGAAGGAAATATTGCACGGACATAGAATTCCCCAGCCTTCAAGGAACATGAACAGCCTTCAAGGAGCCTTCAAGGAGCCTTCAAGGAAAACAAAACAATATGTGTGGTTCCGAAGAAAATAGCAGATTCGAGAGCGGTTCATTGGAGATTATGTTCCGGTTGAACTGGAAATCAAGCTGTACATACAAATTTCTTCCCGTGAAGCTTGCATTTTTCTTCTTCAAGGACAGCTCGAATTCGGGGCTTATCGATGTTCCCCGATTTCGATCAAACCGACTCGAAAATTCATTTTCGGGGTTTATCGGTATTTACCAAAAAATTGCGGTGGCTTAGCTCGGCTATGCCAGGATATACGTAGCGTGAGCTTACGCGCACAAAATGAGAGGCGCTATCAAGCAGCTCCGGTGCAGCGTGAGACTTGGCTACTGCGCAACGAAGGCACACGGCTGGGCACGCGGCGGCGCCAGTGCGTCTGCCGCGGCTATGACGTCACTCCTCTGGAATATGAAGACCGGCGAGGCGCGTGCCGTAGGCGGTAGAGCCAGCGGCGGCGGCGGCTCCGGCACGCCAGCTGTGCGCCGTGTGACGTCACTGCTCCTCGCGCTTGCGCAGATTGGCGAGGCGCGCGCGGGTGGCAGCGGAGCCCGCGGCGACGGCGGCGACGGCGGCTCCGCCCCACCAGCTGTGCGCCGTGTGACGTCACTGCTCCTCGCGCTTGCGCAGCACGGAGTACGGCTCATTATGAGAGCCACGCGAAACTGCTCAACCTCGGCCAGTGTAGCTAACGCTACAAAACACGGAACCCCAGCCATAAAGTATGCCACCGGGTTCCGACTACCGCAAGACAGATTACCGGAAGTCTCCGGTCCCAAACGTTGCGACTCAAAATGTTTTTCCGACGCGCACCAATAAGAGTCAACGTTCCTATGCGTGCAGAAACTGAGGCAGAGAAGGAGACGAGAGCGCGCGGGGACATCGGAACCCCGAGCTCTGGTTAGAAGGGCAAGTGGATAGACGCTAAACTAGCTGCCCTTGTTTCCCTTCCCTGCGCTGCGCGAACGCGTTCGAATGCGAGAGCCAAACGCCGGCGTTCGAATGCGAGAGCCAAACGCCGGCGTTCGGGGTTCTAACGTGTTCGTCGAGTGCAGTGGACACAAAGGCAGCTATAGCTTTAAGTCTACCCACTAACAATTTCAACCAGAGCTCGGTGTTGTGACGTCTCTGCGCGCTCTCGTTTCCTTCTCTGTCCCAGTTTCTGCCCGCAAGTCTAGCCTTCGCAAAGCTTGATGGCGTAATGGGGGATCGAAACCACCCGCCTGACGACAGTAGAGCGCGGTTCATGGATTGGACACGAGAACCGCGTCAGCACTCAACTTCGGCTCGTGACAATCAATGCCTCGGCGGACACTGGGGTGGTGGCTCGTGTCCAACCACTGCGGTGACGAGGATAGCCGAACTCTAACAATGCCTGGAGCTCAGCACGCATTTTCTACTTTGCCAACCCCGGCGCGTGGCGATGATTAACGTTGGTGGCATAGGATAGGCACCAGGCCACGTGGCCGCTTGTTCTGGCTCCGAGTTGTGGGCATAAACAATGCTTATATTTCTCGGTTTTTGTTTTGTCGACTGCCAATAGCTGAGGCAAATTTATTCAATTATTAATGCTAGGGAGGGATTCTAAGTAGGATTTAGCGAAAGTATCAAAATCGTTTATGGCTCATTTCAGATCAAATACAGTGCTTGCATTTGGGAATATATGACTTTCCTTAAACTTATATTAAAATGTAAAATAAAATGCTAAAGCACGTTCTTTTTTTTTTTTTTTTGGGGGGGGGGGGGGGGGGCGGGTTTTCCGACGTGCCAGTGTTTGTGCGTATGAAAAAAGGACTACGAAGGCACAATATGGAAGAGGAAGTATACTTGTCCGGTCATCCTGTTCCGGCTCTTTAATGGACTTTTTCAATTATTCGTTTGCCGGGAGGGTCAGGTCCTTACGGCCGCTGGACGTCTGTGTTTTTAACTGTGGCTCTGACGAAGATGAATGGGAGCAATTCAAGCGAGCGCTGACTTTATTTGCGTGAAGTACTCGGACGTGCTACTTCGTGAACCGAAACCATGCCACTCCTTTCCATGGTCAAAGAGGTACCATAATGCAACGCGCGCAGGGTTGCACGCATAGATTATTGGAAGTAATCTATTGCAAGCGTGGCACCTCGACCGGTACACCATCCAAAGTAGCGCAAGGTGCGTCGATGCACGAGGCACGTGCAACGTGCAGTCCTTGGGAAGTTCATGGCGTCACAACGCAGCACTGAGCTAGATTTCAGACGCCATGAATTTCCCAGAAATGGCGCGCGGCAAGTGCCTCGAGCATTCCTACAACAATGAATGGCGCCACTTTTCCCAGGATATAGATACACCATGCGTGCAACCACGTGCAGCTTGCACGTGAGAGTAGCGTTGGCAGGCTTGCAATTGCACGGGCTTGTCCGCACAAGCACTGTTGACAAAAAAAAACCAGTTTTTACGCGCTAGATCACAATTCAGCCAACACGCGCTCACGACTCCAGCTAGCCATGAAATGGTCATGTGAGACGCACAAAGATGGCACGAACGTACCCCGAGACGCTTTTATGTTGCCGTGCAATATTCTCCAGGTGTACCTGAACGGTAGGTAACCGCTGCTCGGCGCCTGTTTTATACGCTGGTTAGCGTTTTAAGGCTTAAAAAATGAGGTTTCGTGGAGCGGTTTCTTTTCTTCACCTACATCGTAAAAACAGAAAGAGAGTTCGGAGCTTTCATACTCAAAATATTTAAAAACAAAACCGCAAGAAAATGACCCGCTTACCAGTTTGAAATCGGAGAGTTAGGCGAAAGGGATAGGGAAAAGAAACAAGCGGCTTGAACACGGCTAGAGACACAAGAGACTACCAATGCCGCTTCGGTCTCTTCTCCCTTTTACCCAGGTCTCGGATTTCAAAGTGCCGACTGGCCTGCACGTATTTTTTTTTTTAATGATTTACCTTACTTTTTTATGTTCCTGGGTATTCAAGGACAGGAAGAGCCAGAAAACCAATAGAAGAATTTGAAATGCGAGAGAGATCAAACTTGTTTGCTTCTGAACTGCAACAATCGTGATCATGAGGTTAAAACTACATTTGGTTTATTCGTTTTTATTTGCTATATTTTGTGGTCTAAACATTTCGGTAGAACCTGCAAAAGCAAGCATCCCTTTTCACACACTTTACAACCGTTTTATTTAAATATATTAACGATTCTTAATCCCTGCCTTAGGTAAGCGAGAAAAAATGATTGGCCCGGCTTTCTAACCCAGTGCCATTAACTAAATCTGTGTAAGACACTCTTGTTTAAAATTTCCAGTTTTTTTTTTTTTTTTGTCATCAGGCAACGAGTTTTACATCTTATCATATAAGAAAAAAAAAGAACCTTTTCCACAGTTACTTTATGCCTGCCGTCGTCACAGTCATGTCGACTGTTTCAAAAATCAAACCGCCTTGTCAAAATGAGTTTCCGGATTGTTGTGTTCAAATATACAGGGGTCGACCGAGAACAGGAAACGCGCTTTTTCGGCCCCCCAAAATAAACTACGCACCGCAAAAAGCTGGAACCCTGTGAAAACGTGACGCTAGGGGTTGTGAAAAAAAAAATTCGAAAGTTTGAGAATATGACTTTACCTGGATTGAAAGATACGAGGGAAAACAATTTTTCGGTGAGCCGAGGTCTACCTAAGCTTACTATTCACAAACAAAGAAATCACACTGTGGACGCCTGTAGCATATATTTTCGTGAAAAAGAAAAATTCACATAAAGAAAGCAAACAATATCGTCTTTCTCATTGACAAGTTCCTCCGCTGCAATTAATACTACAGGCGCCCACAATGCAATTTTTGGCTTGATGAATACTAGGCTTAGTTGGACGTGGGCTAATATATACATTTTGTTTTTTTCTCTCGTATCTTTCGATACAGTTAACGCCATATTCTCAAACTTGCATTTTGCCACCACCACTATAGCGTCACCGTTCTCGCGGGAGTTCTAGCTTTCTGCGATGCGCAGTTTCTTTTTCCGGGTCAAAAACCCGCGTTTTATTTTCTCGACTGACCTCTGCATACTCATACGTAACGTTGCAACAACATTCTCACCAAAGCCCGTGCCTCCGACTACGAGGTTGAAGACCACCGACACGATGCTCAACGTCAAGGCGCATTTTCGGTTCAAGTCCCCTCCTTGATAGGGTCCGTTATCCAGGAGATGGGCGTCGAGCTTCAGAGGTGTACTTCTGCACATCGAAATGAGAGAAGAAGAAAGATAGTCACTCGCGAGCGCTATCGATCCGCTTCTGAATACTGCAACTATTTTTTTTGGTTGTTAACGAGGAGTGAGTTAGTGAGGATCAAACACTAAACTTTGTTCGTACGCCACGAGGCGGCTCGAAATTTTTAATAGCTTTCAAATGCTCTGCAATGCCCTCAGGGACCGAGGGCAGCGCAGAGGAAAGTTGACTAGAAGCTATATCAATAAAAAATAAATTCTAAGCGTGCAAATAATTACTTGCTAATGAAATGCCGAAATTTCGACATTGTTAGAGGCTGTTTTAAAGGCGACGCCATAAGGTGATGGTGTCACCATGGACGCTTGAAGGCGATTCTGTTAATTAATCGGGTAATTATTAATTTTTGTAGATTACCAGCATTCAACCGAACGCAAAAAAAAACCGAATGCCACGGAAGGATACAAACAAAGAAGAAGAAAAAAGACAAACACGGGGCATAGCAAACATAACCACTAAACAGAGAAGGGCTCCGTAAGGGAGTGACTAAAAAAGCAGCCGCCGTTCGTGAACTGACAACCTATCAGAAAGCTTTTTTTTTAATCGTTGATGCTAATTAGAAGTAAACAAAAAGCATGTTTTGAATGAAACAGTTCTACACATAGGTTCGATAAATGCTACGTTATGGTTGTGTCTAGTAGACTTTGCTTCGGTAAATGGCGAATAACAAAATCTAAATATCATGCAACTCCAAAATTGATGCCAAAAAACCGTACGGTTCATACGCAAACCAGTATGTTTTTTTTTCCTGCACTTATGAACTTGAGAAAAAAGCATGGAGGTAAAAGTGACCATCTTGTGTTTGTTATTAAGACACGATGATATTTAGAAAAAAGGTAATAGTAGCTTGTCACGTATAAATGAGGATTATATGGTAGATTTCGTGAAGCAAATAAAAACGAGAAAGACCTGCACGTTACGCGAGGTTAAGCAAATTCAAACTATATTTCGCAGACGTTACGCTTGCAGTGCGATGATACTAAATATACGAAGCGAACAATCGCCTTTTTAATTACTTCAGCGGCAGATGTTGAGACGTCAGAACTGGAGCTCCGAATTGAACAGGCATATTCCAGCTTGCAGCGAAGCAGTGCTTCGTCGAGCAGTCGCATTTTAAGAGATACGGACACTAACGGAAAATTTAATTTTATAAATCCTTTTCAAGCGACTGGTAGTACTTGGTATTATATCGAATGTAACTTTCCCGAGACATTAGATAAGATATTAACATCCAAGTAGTCCTTTAGAATGATACTAGCTTCAAAGAAGTTTGATTTGGCTAACAACGCGAAACATCATTGCGAGGAAACCCTCGAGTACATTACATGCATCGGTTCGTGTTCGACCGCACTCCCACTGCTCGCACTGTCGTACAAAAAGACGCGGAGTTTCTCCGCAGAGAGAATTGTCTGCGGACACGCCTCAGGCATCGTACAAGCATGTCTGCTTCGTACATGTTTCGATCATATCATGCAGACAATTTTTTTTTGTACCACCGATTTGATAGGAACGTCATACTATAACGAAATACGTCTCAATACGGTATCTGCAGACTGTCCTTTGTACGTGCGATGTGTATGAGCAGTATAACCGCGGGTTGACTCTGTGTTCCGTATTAGCGGCGAGATGTTTCGGTGGCGCCCTCGTTTGGTTACCTTTTCGTGACGTCATTACCTCGTGAACAACAAGTTCGATGGTGTTTGTAATGAGCATGGTGAAAGCCTGAAATCACAGCGCTCTCAAAGCAACACTGCCAACACGTCAAAGTTGAAGTTCTTACATTCCTCTTATTTGCGTCGATGAGAAATCCTTTGCTGACGTCATAGTCAGCATTCGGCCAATTGTGATGGGCCGACCACTGCGACGCTTTCGATCGTTCACGTCGCCAATAGCGGCAGGACACGCTGCTTATATACGTCAAACGAAAGACATTCTGCATGCGTAGTTGAACGAGTCACCGCGATATCCAAGTGTCTTCGAATACCGCGTGGCAATGAGTTCAGGGAGGAAACTTGGAGCACGCGGCATGCGAACCACAGTGATTGCGGTGACTTCTGTTTGCAGACTGTCTTTTTGTATGGTGTACGTACAGTGCGACCCCGGCTTTGAAGTCGCATCTTTCGAGCATGCGGTCAGTAGGCTCAGATTGAAAACAAGGTATAGCGGAATCATTCTTCAGTCCACAATATGCAACGCAAAAACCAAATTATTTCTGGAAAAAAAAATTGTAAAAAAAATTAAAACAATGTTTATTTCGAAACTTGACATATTCTCCTGAACTGGATAGTAAGAAAGTGTTATGGTGTGAATTTTTTTTTTAAGTTATAAAAACCATAATGATGTTAAAAGGAAAAATAAAAACAAGAGACAATTATAGGCATAGGTCAGAATGTCAAGTGGACATGGAACGACATGAGGAGGGTTCAGCAGACGATGTAACGTTCTGGACAGGCGAGTGCTGACACCGCCGGGGCTTGCCTTGATCTCACCGGTTCAGTCCACACGACTGAAATGCCAACTTCGGCGCAATATGCTCGTGACTTGAGGCCAAAGACCGACCAGCGAGAAAAATAGCTACAAAAGTAATATATCCGATTGAGCTAAATCATCACCTTACGTTAACTTTGTGTCTTCGTAAATTGCGCTCATCATTTCATTTCTTGCTCTCGGTCTTTCGTTCGTGGTGAATACCTTATTTTTTTCAGTATCGCTTCGGATTCTTCGTTTCTTTTTATTTTATTTAAAAAAACCTCACAGAGGATAAAAAAAAAATACAGAAATCATTGGAAGTGCGTCACGTCTTTGTAATGGTCATTTCAAAATCGCGTGTAAAAAAACAAAAATCGTCGCGTGTATCACGCTAATAAACATTAAAGAACTCCCAAATGAGGCCCACTTTATCACCCTCCTCCTCGTAAACCGCGTATAGTAAATGGGAGAGGTTCAACAGCGCAATTACATCGCGAATTCTCATTATGAACCTTTTATAAAGTTGCAGTAAGTAGGCCCTGAAATCGGCCCTTTCGACGAATCACAAAAATAACGGTAATCAAAAACAAACGTTGGAGCGCGATGAGACCCCGACATAATGCCGAAAGAAAAAAGTGCGCGTTCCAACCACAGTTATCAAATACCAAAAAGAAAAGACAGCATTGCCCCCATCTAATAACCTTACTGTTGCCGTAGTTCTCATGATGATTAAAATTCGTTATTTTCTCGTCGTTCCACTAAAACAATCTCGCTCGTTTGTTTGTGTTTTCCCCCAACTGCGTCGCTCCAGCGCAGCTTTCAATTTAAAGCACGTAGACATCGACTTCGGTTAAGCAAAAGCGTTAGAAGACTGGATCGAAAAAGTCGATATCGAATGGCGCGTCCCAAACATAGTGATTACATTCACGGTGATGTTAAAAGAAGCACAATATCACTGACTAAAAAAACCATCGTAATCGAACGTGCTGCGCAGAAAGTATCAAACGCGGCGTGTGGTAGATTCAGTTCTGATTACATAAACCCTCCGCCCGATGAAGTTTAACATTAGGTATTATAACTATTCCTATCAGAGATGAATAAATGTCGCAAAACGTCTAAAATAAGCATTCCTTTGTATTACACGACTCGAGATGAATTTCTAATTGTGCTATTTGACTCGACATTTGGGATTAGGGCGCTCGGAGCGCGGCGTTTTCTTTCGGTTCGATGCAATGACTCCCTAGAGTCAGGTCAGTCTCTTGACATTCTCACTGCTCTCTGCTCCGCGGACACCATCTTGTTCGAACGACGTTTTGTGGACGTTTTGCGGAATTGGAGCGTTGTCACCGGAGTAGGCGTTTCCTCCGCTTCGCCAGTCGCAGAGCGGACTGTCGTTTGCGCCTTCAGCACAGATCGCGCAGCTGCTAAAGATGGCTGCTTTATTTCGACTTGTGTCTACGGTTCTACCTTCGTCACCGCGGAGAGAAAACAGTCTACTCGAGAAATAAAGATGCACGTACACCCGAGAAAAGGCTCTCAATGAGGCGTTTGTATGTATTCTACATAAAAGAGAAGCAGCATATTTAATCGACGAGAACGAGCGAGCATCACCCTGCGACGAGCAACTGCGTTCGACACCGTCAGAACTATACAGTAAGCTTGCACAAAAAATACACGTCTCGGACACCGCAGTCAACACCTCCTAGATAACAAAGCCACAGTGCTGAATAAGATGGCGTCATCAAGAGAAGGCCAACGCTGGCCACAGATTGGACACGACGATTGCGTCAACGTTCGGCTCAAACTAGACTCGAAGCCGAGCCCTGACGCATCACTCGTTTCCAATCTGTGTCCCGCGTTGGCCTTCGCTGGTGACGCAAAATATATCAGCACTACGGCCTTGTCTTCTTGGCGGTGTTGCTACACTAGTCTTCAAAACAACGACGAAGGGATGGAAAACAATCTGATCCCCAAAATAAGGTCAGCTATTTATGCGGGAAGAGTTCACTTGGAAAAGAAGGGTAGTAGGACTTCTGAGTAGGATTATTGAGGGTAAAGTCGCTTTTAGTTCTGTTTTTAGGAGGCAAGCTCGACGAAGTCTTCGGTTTTCTGCTTTTAAGGCGCGCAAACAACTTATGAAAAAAAAAACTTCGCTTGTCTGCTTGATTTTACTGAAAGGTGGAACTAATATTTGGACGATCAATCTTGTTCTGCTGGTTCCCGTTTTGGGTTACCTCAACCTATGAGGACGGCAACTACTAAAACTCCCTAATGCTAAAACCACGTAACCACACCGTATACACATTAACATACTTAGCGTTTGATGCATTTTGGAAATAGCTTTAAGTATAGTGCGACAACACAACGCTCGAAGTTGGTAATGGGGAGTTTTCGTAAGCCGCTCTCCTCTATCCGCTAAGCTTTTCGCAACGAAAAGACCACTACTGCGCCTGCGCGCCGCTAGCCCTTGACTGAAGAAACTCTGATCTCGTTACGGATTGCGGAGAGCGTTGCGAGACGGCGGAAACAACCTAAGAAAACTCCCTAATAAAAACGTCTACTCGCAAGCATACACCCGCGACGCTGCCGATTTTAGACTTCCCAGTGATGATTCATTTGGCCTCGGTGCCGCTGGTGATCTACTGACAGTGGCACGCTCACTCTATACGGGAGGCCCCTTGCGCAAAAACATGTTCCAAGATATTCTGTATACTTATAGATCCTCACACAGCATAGCAATACGTATAGACGCTTTCCAGCAGCTGTGCAGGGGTGCCGCCATAACCGACCTTCAACTTTTATTTCATCTTGTTACGTTTACTTTAATTCATCATAACCACAGCAGGGCAGGTTATTCCCATTTTAGATTCTACTGTGTCCTTCTCCCTAGCATTGGCCTTCGTCGAAGCTCGTTAACACCCGCCTCACCGGCTCGGCAACTCGGCATATACCCGTATATCTGGCAACTTCGTTTTTTTCGTTTTTTTTTTCATAAAGAGCTACCATAGTGCAAAGCCTGCGTAGCGCTTACAGGATCTCTGTTCTGTTTTTAGTGGGGAAAATGTAGTTAAGTGTACTAGCCACGTTCCATCTGCAGCAGCTCCTTTCTCGGAGGTGCTGCCCATATGCTAACGGGCTCCCGGACCAGTCGAGCTGCTTTAGCAGCTTTTCATCTGGGAGACCCCTCCAGTGTACGTCTGGAAAATAAAGCTTTGGATTGAATTAAACTAGAATAAAATACAGAAACATACAGCGATGCAGTCAACGGGATGCTTTATCCCACACATAAAGAACAAGTCATTATACTGAATACGCAAAACTAAGCATAGCATATACTATCGTTGCCCGCGTGTAAGTACATGTGCCCCTATGGCGCCCCGCAGCAGTATTTTTGAAACGGCATGACAATTCACGCACCTGATAAGGCATTTAGAACTTGTCATATGCTTATCACAAATTAAGCTCGCACATTGTTTGACATGGTAGTTTTTTATAAGAGGCCGAATTACGTTCCATCTCGGCGGTGGATTCACTAGATTAAGTAATTGTCAATTTTTGGACAGGACGGGTAAAATGAGGGACGGACGAGGGCTGTTCAATCGTCTTGCTGACCTCCGCTGTCAAAGAGACGTTGAAGACGATACGTTGAAGTCTTCAACGTCAATGAGATCGAACGTTCGCCGGCTCAAAACGACGTTCGCTGTCCACTACGCCACGCTGAGACAAGCCCTGCAATGTCCTTGACCCCGAGCATTGCTCGGGTCTGGGATTTTGAAAAGGGGATGTACTCTAGTCAAATAGAATGCTATGCAAAACTAAAGAGCAAATTAGACTTTTAATGTTGAAAGAGCGAGAGGACGCTCTGCCTTTTAGATGTGGGGTCATGGGTTCGCGCCGTGGATGAGAAATTTAGCCAGTGCAGTGGGATTGCTAACCTCAGGCTTGTTGGGGTGCAGATTACACGGCCACACGCCGATACGATGCCCATCCAGATCGAAACAGAGAAGTGTGGAGAGTGAACCCAGAATGAACCCTGCAGTTCTGCAGCGCGAGCTTTCGCCTCACAACTTCCGAGCTGAGCTCCACTGATCACTTTCACGGGGATAATCCTTAGGGCCGCGACCACTCATGCACAACCGGACAAACGCAAAATCCACGAGTCGTGGCATGGCGCCTCTGTTCCGCTAAGCCATTATAATGGCTCGTTTGGCGCAGCTGGGTGTGCCAAACGAGGCACACCAGCTGCGCCAACGGTGCACTGATAAAGTGCGTACATTCGGCGCGTGTCTGCCTCGGCGAAAATAGCAACTCTTGATGTAATCTGCGTAATATATTTTAAAAAAGTTAGGGCTCCAATCCACGCTGTGAAGGTGGTTGGACAGCGAATCTGTGGTATCACCTGCAACGATTGCCCACTGCACTATAGACCCTTTTTATGGCAAAGCGCAGCGGTGCTCAGTCTTCGACGTCCCAGAGAACTTCCGGTTCATAAAATGAATGAACAAAGGCCACCTTAAAGGAGCTGTGCAACGACATTGGTAGAGATATTTCTTACTTTATACCAGCTTCCTGGCACTAGTGGGACCCAAAAATACTTGAACGCAACACCACTGACCAAGAAGCGTCTTCGTCGCGGCGGAATTCAAAGGATGAAAGCGGATCTTTGCTTTCAGTCTCTCCTTCCAAAGCCGCCTTTTGCTCCTTTGCGAAATTTGATGACGGAGCTGTGGGAACAATGGCAACAATACAATCCCCGGGAATGCGTCATCGAGCTTTGCGATCCCAGCTGTGACGATATTCAAATGCTGCTCACACAGTGGACGCGAAGACTGCGTACGCATTCGATCTGGGCTCGTGACAATCGATGCCTCGACATGCATTCGGGTAGTGGCCCGTGTCCAATCGCTGCAACGACGACAATAGCCGGGCCATAACAATGTCTGGAACTCAGCGCGTGTCCTGTGCTTTGCCAACCCCAGCGCGTGGCTATGATCAACATTGGCGGCATATAATCGGCTCCAGATCACGTGGCCGCTTGTTCTGGCTACGAGTTGAGGGAGTGAACGGTGCTCGTTTTTCCTTATTTTTCCTGGAACTTCTAGTGCGTGTGGAGAAAACGAAAGCGTGTTTCATAGGTCATTAACGTCAGGGATCCGTTTTAAGCGGTATTTGCGCAAAGTACACAAATTGTCGCATCCCTTTGACCCGCTGTTTGAAATGGGGATGAAACGTTTAACCCAATTCTTCAGGTGAAGAAAGCCAAAAGAACGAAGAGTGCGAGATCTGCTAAAACGTTTCATAGTATTCTTGTAAACTAACTGGCCTCCTCCAAGATGTAATACTGTAGAGGCCGAAGGCCCTCGTTTTAAATCTCCGACTTTGTTTGTCCGTGTAGCATTTATGCTTTCTAGCACTGGTGACAAAAGCAAGCTCAACAGGCTTGCAAAGACGGTGCGCGATCGGAAGTCGATTGGGACGCAAGCGGCAGTTCATGTTTATAAACAGCAAAATGGTCTATACCAAATGATTGACGAACAAAAAAATTAATGCAGTGTACCAATAAAAGACTTCGTACGCTGCGGTTACCGCGGCAGCTTATACAACCGCAATCTTTACCGTGAAACGCATGCCGGGAACGCTACGTGCTGCGCATTGTTCACGCGCGCCTTATCATCTGTCATGGGGTTTTGACACTTGTTTTTGTGGTTTTCTTGTAGAAACAAAGTGTCAAAAACCACATGATACGATGATAAGGCGCGCGCGAACGCTGATAAGCCGCGCGCGATGGTTTTCTGTGGACTATTCTGTCTACTACTGTTCTGTCGACGGACACGAAAATACGGACCAACTACTAATATACAGCTTCGCTGTAAAACAAGAATGAGCAATGATGAACTAACTTTATACGTTAAAGTATTGCAATCAACCTCGCTATTTCACCCACTTTATAGTAAGTTCAAATGAATAGAAAACATCAGCCCGATTACACACTTGTTTAAAGTCTACATCACCTGTCGCTATCCGCTCTGGAGCTGGGGATAGGAACAAGCGCCACAGTACATGTGCGGCTTTAAACTTTTGTTCTAACGTGCTTTCTTTTTTCTGCCCTCAATTGTCTTCAGGTTTTGCTGCTGTAAAATATCAAGCGCTGAAAGAAAAGCTGCGCGGAAACAGAATGTCGGGTCCTACGAGGAAATGCGAAGACAAGGTGAAGACAAAAGAACAAAATAGAAAAACAATCATGCGAATGTCTCTTTACCGTCTTGTACCGCAAATAATCGATAACCTGAGGCCCGCTTGACAAAAAATTTGAAACAAAGGTATAAACGGTAGTGAAAGTTCAATAAGTATGTTTTGTTCCTTGAGCAAAAAACAAACAAAAATAAAATCACGGGCTAATGCGGTCAATACTGCGGAATTGATTGCCTTATGTATCTGCGATAGCGTGCGGCCAATAACCTTCCCTCGTGGTCACGCCGGCAGTGAATGACCCAACTTTCCGTAAGGTCTGGAGTCAATCGCAATATTTCCCGGACCAGCGGCGTCGAAAAATGAGAGAAGAGGGGGAGAGGATTTCCCCCCCCTTTATTTCTCAAATACTTCTGAACCCACTGTCCCAGACAACAGCAATAACACCGAACTGGTGGCCAAATTTCTACCATGATGAGCGGCCCCAGTCTAGGCGAATGGATCGCAAAAGCACCACGTTCCTTTCATCGTTATGCCGTAAAGCAAGAAAGGTAACGAGTCGCGAATACGCGCACAACGTGGCTGTCATGTGGGCCAATTAAGCGAGTCACGTGTCATCCAAGTCTACGGGCGAAGGACAAAAACAAAAACAATGAGTTGTGGTTCTCTGGAGCATTGGTTCTCAAATGAGGGGTCCGCGAAGCCATTCTAGGGGTCCGCGAAGCCCTGCCTCATCAGTCAAGCCAGTCAATAAAAGTTGTTTTTCCGATTGAGAAGAAACGTTCTAATTTTCAGATGAGCTTTCTCGTGTGTATGTTAGTGAGAGAAGTCTACTTCACACTAGCCCTTAGTTATATTCATTTATTAAATCATTATTATAATTGACCTATACTTACCTTCCCCTCCCCCTGAACTGGGGTGTTCCATTATCTCCGCCGATCCCGAGGGTCACGAAACATCAATGGTTGAGAACCGCTGCTAATCCTGCTGATTCGCGGGATAACTCATCATCTTTCCAATAAACATGTTTTCTCTCTCGAGAGAGAGAGAGCATTTCAACTGACTCTAGGGCGCTTTGAATTCTAACTCCTTAAGGAGTAATAACGCGACGCTACCCGGCCCTTTAATCCATATTTCGCTAACGTCACATTTAAACGCGGAGATGGCCACGCGGCAACTCGCTCCATTAGTTAAATGGAAGAGAACAAAGTCGGACACGTATATGTGTCACCGCGCGTCCGTCCGTTTTTCTGTTGGTCTTGAAAGTGAAGAGCGCGCATCTTTCAAACCAACATAGCAAAGAAGGAAATTAAAAAAAGAGAGATGTCGTTAGTTCGTCCTATACAGCGCGAGCACAATACATTACACTGCGCATCATTTATTACTGCGTACTATTCGCAGACGCCAGAGTGCCGCGCAGACCGATCTCAGGGTTAAGAAAAATATATATATAAACGCCAGCACGGTAAATCTGCCCGCACAGAATACCGAAACTTTTTTGCAATCTCAATATTGCCAGTTATAGATTGGTGAGATACGCGCCACATAAAAAGGTTATACGTACTCGAGTAAACAAAAACAAAAATAAACAACGTCGGCCGAAACCTAGAGCAGTCTTGTCCTGTTGCTTGGAAATACCGGAAGTACATGGGGCAAATAAAACTCTCGTGTTCCTCCAGATAAAAGAGGTAGAGCAGGGACAAATGGCCTTTGACCAGCTGCGTCGAAGTACGGCTTCTCTAGCATTAGGGACGACATACATTTTAAATGGCTCAATTTCGTTTGCTTTTCTTGTCTTTTTGGAATGGACGTTTCGAGGCTTCTATTTACTTATTTATTCTAATCTGTCCGAGCTCTACTCCTGTGGAGAAACCTGGACAGTTAACGTTTCTTTGTTTTCAATTTGCATAGATAATTGCGATTTGTGTGTTTCGTAAAGCCAACCTCTACTCCAACACGTCAGTCGTGATGTTCTTTTTCTACCCCTCTCAGTTTATCCGTAACTAGTAATCACAGCCTGTGAGTCGGCCATGATCGTGTCCTGAACCTTCGGCCAGCTGCCCACCCTTATGGCTTTTAGTTGTTGTTTTCGGTCAGTTCACTCGCTTGTTCACGGCCAATCGACAATGAATCGGATCTAGATATTTCTAGGGGGATAGAACGTGCTCTATAGCATTATGAATAAATAAGAAGGTACAAACCAACCTCAAACTCTGTCTAAAAAACATAATTTATGGAGAGAACAAATTCACGCCGGGTGTCTGATCTCTATCTCACCCACTGCGATTCATCGGCGTTTTCTGTGCAGTCTATATATTCCGATGGGACTTCCACCTTTGACTTTAAGCTAAAACAAAAACCTATCAACGTCAGCTCGGGCCGCGTCCAAAGGCATCGTGATGGCCGGGCTGACAGCTCGCCAAGCTCTCAACCCGGCCATAATTTAACGAAACATTTGCTTCGCAGTTTGAGCGAGAATTACTTGGAAGAGAAAACAAACAGCACAACGTATTACAGTTAATCTTAGCTGTGACGTTCTTAAAAGGGACTGGATGCACTATTCATTAGGAACACGCGCGCGAGGCAAATAACTATCTTACAAGGCAATTTCAACTTTTTTCTTTTAAAACAAGGAACGGGATGACAATCCACGTCATGCAGAATAATTGGTTTGTTCTCGAAACCCCCACAGAATGTGGCATTCAAGTGCAGACGATATTCTAACGTCTACATACCATCGCCAGAAATGCCATCCGGTTTCAACATATAAGGTCTTCGCAATCGGAGGCGGCCGCAACATCGCGCGCACCGTGCACCAATAGCTCTGCACACCAGACATCGAGAGAAACTCGCAGCACACCAGCATGCACCGGAACCACACAGCAGAGACGCGGGGAACTTGGACGGCAGTGCTGTGGACTTCCGGAAAGCTCGCACCAAACCTCGTGGCAGCAGAAACGCGCCTGACAGACCGCCCACGATCTACACGAGAGAAGCGTCCAAAACAGCTCGTGGACTCACCAGACGCGTAGTGGAAGTGGTACGGTTCCCAAGAGTGAAAGCCCATGGCGGTTCAATGGCCCGGGCCGGATGCGATGGCCATGGCGACGTCAATGCGGCCAGAGTGCATTTACCTGACGCGCAGTCGAAGGCTCTTCTGACCGATATAGCCACCGCCTCCTTTTCCTCTTTGGGTCGAGTCTGCGAAGGGGCCGACTAGAGAGCACGCCGAAACAAGGCCCGTGGAACAGAGAAAGCCGGCCTTGGAGGGGGCGAGGAATCTCCTCGCCGAAGAAGGGAGAGCCCCGAAATCTAGGTCGCCCAGCCTCGCGAGGCAAAAAAGCAAACGCGCATCTTTCCTCGAGGCCCGCTGCCGCGTCCGCGTGTTGGCTCGCGCGACTCCGGGTGGGACGGAGGTAAGGGACAGGAGAACGAACGAAGAGGTGCACAGCCCTTATTTTGGGAGAGTGGACAAGCATGGCGAGTATCTGTGTGTGCCTGCCCGCGTAGTGCATACGCGCTAGCGTCGAACGGCGCGGTGGACCAGAGAGACAAAAAACAACTGCCCGGAGCGTAGAAAGTGCACGAGGGACTCCCCGCCGGGGACGCAAGCGTCCCTCGTTCGCGGAGCCGTGCTCGCCGCATCTGCTACGCTTGTTGCGCAGCACTCCTCACCGGCCGAATCACGGAGGCGCACCGAAAGACGCGTAGTCGGTTGTGAACGGGTCTCCCCTCCTGCGCCTCCTCGTCGTGCCTGCATTCCGCCGCGGGGAGCGAGACGCTGAATAGTTCGTTTGCGGAACCAACTCGGAAGTAGCGCGCGAGCGGCCGTCTCAAGCCAATGGCATCATTCTCGTCAATCAACTGATATAGCACGGGCCTGTACCGGGGTCTGCGGGGAAGGCAAGCGGACGGATCGCGGGTGCTGCCGAAGACTGTGCCGACTGAGCAACTTCAACCTGCGTAAATGAAAAAAAAAGAAAAAAGCGTCCATTTAATAGCCCATTAATGTGCGACCGAGCCGTATATGGAGCCGCATTTGAAATAATCCTGAACATATCTGGACTTCTTTAAAAAGTACTTATCTTCTTCTCAGCTCTAGAAAGAGGTCATTCACATGGACACGTATAAATCAAACCTTAGACTTAGCAACAACACGGTTACGATCTTTTTTGTCGTTTTCCGCACGCTGGGACGTCGATTAACCGGGACCGGTCGTCGCGACGTCATGATGATGATGATGATTAGTGGTTTTATGGCGCAAAATTCACGGCGACGCGATTTTCAAGCTTGTTTACGAAGCGAATCTACATATTTATTCGAAGCCTATTTACAAAACGTTCTTTACACACACGCGTGTAAACCAGGGTCTCCCAGGGAGATCGGTGGCCGAGTCAATAAAGAAAAAGGAAAAAAGAGATCGGTGGCCGAGTGGACTAGCTCACGCAAGTTCGGAGCACGTGGAGAGGAAGCTCGCGCTGCAGAACCCAGGCATCCTGGGTTCAATCCCCATCCTGCCCGTTTCGATCTGGATGAGCATCGACCGGCGTGCGGTCGTGTATCACTACTGCGTAGTGCACGTTAAAGACCCCAGGCTAGCGGTTGTACTGCACGGGCTCAATTGCTTATCTACAGCTGAGAGACAAGTCGCCCGCTGGGCCAGACTAAGTTCAGGCTGGTTCAGGGGGTCTCAAGCATTTTGACTAAGGGGCCGGATTAGCGATCTGTCGCAATCTCGAGGGCTGGGAAAAAAAGAATAATTATAGACGACGCAAAACTGAGTAAATAAACCTAGAGAAGCATTTGAACACAGAAATGAATGTTTGAGTAATTATTAAAAAGGAACCTAAGGTGGATGAACACATATACTTCAAATTGAAGTGTAATATTTATTATGACATTACACAACACTTGTGACCTAGAAAACTCACCAGGCATGAATCAAATCGCATGGGAATTCCGGGACATTCGCACAAGGCAAAAGACTAACGAGAATGACAAAAAAAAATCTTGACATTATGCAATAGTTGTGACAGAGGACACTAAGCGCAATGTACATGAGAACGAACTGGAATTTCAACGTAACTGCACAGACATGAAGCAGGGGACTAAGAATGGTAATGCAGTTGATGACAATGCTCAATTAATAATAGGCGAAAGGTCCAGTGTTACGCTGCAGTTTCTTTCGTTCCTTCTGGTATCTTAGTTCGCGCATTTGGAGGGCGTCGCGGGACCGTTCCTTTACGCCCACCCCTAGGCTGAGACTGCGGTGGAAGCCACGTCCACGTTGGACCAGTCATACGTCTCCCTTTCGCAACGTGATCATGCTCCCTCCCCATTATACCCACGCGCAGAGAACCGGGTCAGGGAACGAAAGGGAGGCGGCTGATTGGTCCGGCAGGCACGTAGCTTCCACCGCAGTCTCAGCTTAGGGGTGAACAGAGTGGAGCAGGGGTCTACTGGAGACGGGCCGTCCGCGGGCCGGGATTTAGAGACCCCTGGTGTATATCACCAAATAAGGGCACTGAACACTGGACGGGGACAGTTCGGTTTCACAGAGCATGGTAATACTGGATAAACGCCGTCTTTCACGTTAATTACGCACTTGGGCGCCAACCGTACGTAGGGTCCAATTTAAACGCCTGTCCATTCAGAGGTTTTCTGGGCCGAGAAATCGCTTCGGTAGTGTGGCAGTGAGACCACGCGGACCGTTTCATTCTGCTGCGCTGGGAGGGGAAGAAGGAGGCTGAAAATAGAAAGGGAGGAGGAGGACGGAGCGGAGATTTGACCATTCTGACTGGACGATTTTCAAGCTGTACTTGACACATGGTATTCATTTTCCAAGGTATTTACGATTTCGCCTGCCGATAACTCTACCCACAGTATGCCTGGATGCACAATGGAGCGGAGTAACGGATATCGTTATGGAACTGCACAAAACGACCCGCTCAAACTTCCTCATGTCTCAGCGAGCTTCCCCTGCTGCACACTGTGCATATGCACTGAATAGCTGAAATATTCGTCTCAGTGCTCCCGTGCGCGTGCTTGCGGGTGCACCAAACATTCTGTAAATTATGTAATGAACATTCGTCTTTGTTGACGATCAGGTGATCGTGACTGACTACGCAGCTTTTTCCTTACCCGTGTTTTTTTTTTTTTTTTTTTCACGGCTCAGTTAGAAAGGGCACCCTGCTTCCCGAAATTCGAATGAAGTTTTAAACGCCCAGCAATAAACGCCTGGTAAAAACTGCGCATATTTTGGACACCTAAGATAAAACAAAAACACTCAGTCTAGTCTACACCTTTAGCTGTTTCGGGGCGTTGTGAGAAAGTGGGTTCGGCCGACGACTGTACCTCGCAATTTCACGTGCCGGTAACGCACGTTGGCCCTATTTTCAAAATACGTCAAGCCACGCGCTCATAGTTCCCCGATGCCAGTCTCCTCGTCACCATACCTGAATGATGCGCGAAATCGAGTACAAACATATATTCATTAGACATCTATGTGAGAACGCGGTGACACACACTTCATCGATTACATTTTCTTTTCGATTCAAGGTTCCAGTCTTTTCAGAAGGAAACAGTATATATTCTTGCGCCCCGCTGAACTTGAAACTCGGAAAATTGCGCTGCGATGCGTTTACAGTTTTAAACGCAAGGTGACTTTATATCAAAACCCCTTAAACTACTAAGTAAGAAAAAGCACTACATATATTAACTAACTAAATAAATTATAAATTGTTCATTCGCTTACTCACGATTAACAAAGATAGGTAGGAGACCGGGGGGGGGGGGGGGGTCAATACACTGCAATAGCAATTGCAATGATTCTTAGTAGCAAGAAGGTCTTACAAAACAGCTAGTTTTGAGGATGAGTGCATGTCACTTGCTCAATTGGTGGCAAATATAAATATAGATGCATCAGTAGCAGCATTCCAACATGTCACATGCCCTCAGTGACGACGATGAAAACACATCGTTGCATAAGCTTGAAATTCGTTGTATTAGTGCACAACATTGTCCGTCTTCCAAGGGTCGTCTCTCTTAGGGAAGCGCTGTCTTGAGCATTTTTGTCATTTCTGGTCAGCTTTAAATAAGAATTATCACACTGACCCTTTATCGCTGATAAACGCGGAAATATTTGTTTTATTTATTTATAACGGTTTCCAAGAAAACCTCAGTTTTTCCGAAATCTTTCTGCCCAACTTTTGCACAATACGTACCCCACATGAAACGCTAAGGCGGAAAAAGTATGTCTATGCTTTACAGACTGTAGAAAGTGCCACAGGACTATTCTTTCAATTTTAGCATAGTTGTACGAAAAGTTATCCCGTGCTGAAATTGTTTCACTGATAATTATAAGCGAACGCTTAAATATATTGCAAATTATCAACTTTTATCAGCTTTTTTTATATTGCTATTTTTGCACTTTAATTTATGAACTAAGTTATCCCAAAACTCATTTAGACCCAAGTTCTACATCCAATTATACTTAAGCGAATCCTTATGTTGTAATAAAAAAATCATGAGAAAACAGGAAACCCTCTCACAGCTTGCCTGAAGGACTTTGAATCTACGTACCTGAGTAAGTGTGCACTTTGCAGAGTGTACTAATTAATAAATTCGTTGCTTGAGAGTTTTAGAACAAGAAAAAATAAACGTTTTAACGAATTCAGTTTCCGGTAATTTCCGGTTTTTAAGACCAGTGTTTTTCTTTAATCGTCAAAACTGCGCCAAGTATTCGCGCCGTATCTTCGTCAGTCGTTTCAACTTCCGGTGTCTCTAGGGGTGCAAACCGTGGTGGTCCTTTCCTGTTTCTAGTTATTCAAATGACCCTCGGTTGACGTCACCACTTTTTTTTTAATTGCACGTTTTGAAATACGATTATTGTGTTCACAAGAACACACTGAGCGATTTCCATCTTTCCCGTACTTTGATTTCAGAAGCGCACTGCGCTGGTGCGCTTCTTTGTAAATGATACTGTGTGGTTCTACACACAAACTTCAGTGAAGCAGTCGTATTTCACTGACCAATTTTTTTTATCGCAACACTACCTAAAATACAAAACGAAAAACCCCAGACCTAAAATACAAAAAAAGGAGGGGGGGAGACTTTTCGTTGTTTAATTAAACGAATTTACTTGGCGTGAACGCACACTGCAAGAAGACAAACACATGCATGCACTCGGCGCGAGTTGTTCCGGGATAATAATAATAATAATAATAATAATAATTGCCTTTATTTCGCATCAAAGATGGGGGAGATCGAGGAAAAAAGCTGCTCGTGTTTCCAGCCTTTCCGAGTTCAGTGATGGCTCAGAGATGTCCGAAGCGAGAGCTAGTGTTGTGCACAGACAGTTATGAAGCACCTGAATGACTGTGCAGCTACGTGGAACTGTTGTGCGCACTGAAGAACGTTTTCGAAGGAACAGTCACTGTCAATAATTGTGGCGTTTATTGTCTTTTATTATCCGAGTGCACAACTAAATCAACTCTTACACGGACCTTAAATGGCTCTCAGCATTTTCTACGCAAAGCGTATTAAGAAGTAAAAGTTGAAGACGGTATTCATACTACGTATGTGCACAAGAAACAACTACCAGAAAACCTTTGTTTCGGAAATACACTGAAGTGGTCTTGGTTAAGCTTTCGATAACAGATAGCTTCATTGTACCATGCAGGGGTAGAGATTAGACCGTGTATGTAAAACGGCACTTATGTACGTTAAAAAAAAGAAAAAGAAAGGCTTACCAATATCAAGAAGAGAAGAAACCCGCTTGTTTTCATTTTGTTACACAGTAAGGAAACACGAACGCTGAAGAATTTCGTGTTGAATTCATTTGTGTTCATTCTTCGCCTATCGGTATGTTCCGAGGCTACGAAAACAATTCTCGTACTTGCCAAAACCGCAATCTCTTTTTTTTTCTTTTTTTCTTTATCGAGTAAGTTGTAGGGTCACTTACTTGTGACACCAAAAAGCATGAGTCGCTTCTTTCTCAATCCATTATTTGTATTCATTTTACCAATATATAGTTCAAGCACCACCAAATAATGCCCGTGTCAGATATATGTATATAGAACCATAAGGTACGCAGGGATAACCTAACTAAACGTGTCATCAAAAAAAAAAAAACTTTTTTCAAGCATAGCATGACAAATAATGTCAACCTAATCTATGATCAAATAATAATAATAAAAAAAACTTACGTTCAGCGTCTAAAGTAACATGTTCCCAAGCAATGCTCTTCCACTCCGTCTCAAACAAAAAAACAAAAACAAAGGCACTTTTTGTAGCCTTTAATATTGCAAACTATTCTACCACATGTCCCCGAAGGAAAAAAAAAGTGTATTTTTGTTGTTTTTATCGAAAGAGTTAACTACGCATCGCCGAACGCTCAGTCATCGCACAAATGTCGCGCTAGCGATCCGAACCAGATGCCAAAGTTTCGGAACTCTCCGTTATCTCGTTCAAAAGTTATTAGCGATTTCCTGAAACTTTCAAAAGAAAAACCGGGCCCATTCCCTGTAACTTGACGCCGTTCATCTCCACGTGTTTGTCGGCTCTGTCGAAGTTTCTCAACCGAAAAATTTCGGAAACCGCCAACAACTTTTCAATCAAATAACGGCAGACTTGAACCGTGGCGTCTGGTGCGTAGAGTATAGTGCTATACGTTTGGACGGAGCCTGAACATTCAGCGATGCGTAGTTCATTGTTTTGGTGAGAAAAACAAAAAAAAAATTTTTCTTCTGGAACAGGCGGTATGCTCATCTCTCATAGTGCAGTGTACTAGGCACCAAGCGCGAAACGTTCAATAAACCGAAATAATCAAATAGTAGATTACGTCACACGAGAATAAAATAGTCCGACGAGATAAAATGTTCAATAGGCTCAAAATGAGCCTGCGTAACTACAGTCCTTAGCAGAATAGGCTGATGCTTTTAACGCGAGAGTGTTAAGGAGCTCGTGTCGCAGAAAAGACGGCCTCGGCGGCGTGGCTGAAAAGTCGGCGTCGGTGGCGCGACGCGAAGATCCCGATTGGTCGATAGGGTCATGACGTCGCAGACTCATGAACGCATTACATGAAATGTAATGCGAATTAAAGGTCACCACATGTCTCAAACGATTTCACTTTATAAAGTAATAAATCTGCTTTAAAGAAAACATTGAAGAATCTTACTGAAATGAGTGATAGGGCGCCGGCGAGCTGGTTTACGTTCATGATTTAAGACAACCCCGAGACTGGGGAAATCAAGGACAAACACAAAGAAATCTCAAAACACAGCTGTCAATTTATTTTTCCGACTCGTCCTTTTTATAGAACAGGACAAACAAGACAGAAATCTCAAAACACAGCTGCCAATTTATTTTTCTGACTCGTCCTTTTTATAGAACGCGTTCTATACAAAAGGACGAGTCGGAAAATAAATTCGCAGCTGCGTTCTGAGATTTCGTCCTGTTTGTCCTTGTTTTCCCCAGCCTCAGGGTTGTCTTACATCATGAAGAATTTTAGGCGGAATTCGAACCCACGACCCTTCGGTTGCGAGGCCAGACACGCTACTTACTGACAAGGCCATGTGCGCCCCACTTCCTGCTCACTGGCAGGAAGAGCATGAGAAGCGAATGAGAAGGCGATATGAACGGGGCCCGAAAACGCTATCGCGTTTCAGTCTTAAAGGCGAAGCTTAAGCGTCCTCCAAGTTTTCGTTTTTTGCGCAACCGTTGGTGGTCCTACTTTCAGTTTATCCCATCAGGGGTGAGGGTTGTTGGCCTAGTGATTTTCGCTGTCTAAAAGACTTTTTGCAAATGGAGCGAAGGATGTAATTAAACCTGGCAATGATCAAACCACAGTCCCACCTCGCTCAGACAAGGAATGTCGTGCGCTCGGTTTACAGAGGCACACCTTCTGGCGACAACAGCTACCACCCGCAAACGTGCGTTTACGCGTGCGAACACGATGATTCCTCGCTGTAACAATGGATTGTTGACATCCCGAGAATATTTATACAAAAGAAAAAGCACGGAGACAAGCTCACTGCTCGTATGCAGTAGTCACGTCCCATGTCAAGAACGTCAGAGGCTACAGAAGAGACAACGGTGAACGTAAATAACCGATCGCTGTAAACGTAAAAATTCCGCCTCCACAACGCAGCAACGACAGTAGCTAAATAATGGCCCAACGCAGACGACAGACCGGCACTGGTGTGAAAACGCGCCACGAAGTCACAGGAGTAAAATTATGACACTGACAGTCAACGTCTGGAGTCGCGTGGGAAGATTGTCACGCAGTTTTGTGCAGCTTCCGTGTTCCCACGCGATAGCGTAAATATCTGTTGTTCTGAAATGGTACATCTGTTTTCCTCTAGCAGGATTCAATATTGCACCAGAGAAACTTGGAATGTAGATATGCCATAAATTAGAGAACCGGAACAGTTATATCAGTATGTAAAAGTTTGCCCGGGGGAACTATGAAGCGCCACGGGGAAGAAAAACAAAACGCTGCATAACATAACGGAAGAGCACTTCTTTTACCGTGCCACAGGCAGCAAAACAGCGTCAGGCTCCGCATACCATTCACTTCCCCTCCCTCAAGAGTCAGTGAAAAGCTCGCCCAGAGCGAAAACACTGTTGACTCCTCCCCATTTTCATCAACGCTAATAACAGCTTCCTTTCATTATTTTATATTTGGAAACCATAAAAGTGTATTTCTCAAATTGCTCGTGTCATCCGAGTATCGTGACAGAAGTGAATGCCATCGAACTATTGAAGGAATATAAGGATTTAGCACCGCGGTTATAGAGCGTGGGGGAACTATCTCACTTGTGCCCTCACACTAGCTTTAATTTTAAAGCAAGCTGTATATACTGTATTTTGTAGGCGAATAGAATACGTTAAGAATTTCGATTAACAAAAACGCTAGGAGGTCATTTTCTCAGTGTGCGCCTCGGTCGACTCGAATCTACCAGAGTGATCACACCGTTTTGTTTTGTTTTTTCTGCTTTCTTTTCCAATATTCATGTGAAAAGGCTCGCCCTTGTTTCGGTGTATAAAGGAGTTGTTTTAACATGCATTTCTTTATAATGACAATCACGCGGTCAACGCTAAAGACGCCAGGTTAAAAATCCTATGCGGAGCCCAAGTTTGTCTGCTTCTTGAGCAGCAGAACTTGAGCAAAGACGAACTTGGGTCCTATGTCCATTCTTTTGCCGTTCTATTACCCCTTTGTCCATCCTGTGGATTCCTGTAGACAGTTCTTGGACCATGTATAGACCGCTGGTTTGCCATAGAACGGCCACAAGAACCCTATAGGGATCTCCGCGAAACAAAAAGTTTTTGTTTCCTTTCTATTTCCATGCTATGGTCCTGGTGAGTCTATGGACATCCTATTGCATCTCTGTGGTGTGCGCTATATATTGGTAGATTATTAAAGTGAGGACGGGTAGATGTTTTCTTTAGGTGTAGGGAGGTGTCCGAGTTAAGGAGTTGTTAATTAAGCGCCGGTCATCAATATGTTGCATTGATGTCTGGAGGCATGTCCAACCTTAGGGTATATTCATTGTGGAGATGGAAGTGTTCAGTATGTACCGATGTAATTCCTTTACTTTCTCAGTGGGACGTAGGTGTATGTGGGTCTCTGCGGCCCCCATAAATATTCGCAACTTTCACAACCCATGGGGGGCGCACTGGCGCCTATCAAAATGGCGGTCATCTGGATGATCGTCGTAGAACAGCGGTGCTAGGCTGGGTCTGCGACGCTCAAGTAATTCTAGTTTTGCTATATTCGAGCAGTATCAGAGCCTTGCGGTATTTTTTACGTAAGGGAAGTGTAGGCAAGCCCTTTTATTATGAGGCCAATCATCCGGGAGCTAGGGAGCGCGATTCTTACACCGCGGTACCACCATCGCTTAAAGTTGCGAATACCCTGTGCTTTCTCTATGGACCCCGTAGGGACTCCGTGCAGACCCTGTATGGCTTCTCTGAAGACCCCATGAGGACCCTGTGTAGACCCTGTGTAGACCCTGTGTAGACCTTGTGTAGACCCTGTGTAGACCCGGTATGGCTTCTCTGCAGACCCCATAAAGGCCCTGTGTAGACCCTGTGTGGACTCTGTGTAGACCTTCTGTAGACCCTATATGGCTTCCCTGTGGACCCCGTGCGTACTCCCTATAGACCTTGTATGGCTTCTTTGCAGACCCCTAAGGGCCCTACTCTCTTAAAACTAACTTTTACAAAGCACGTTTTTGCGTAAAAACAAGTGGAAAAAAGCTCTTTTTGTAGAAACCTTTATTGGAGATTAGTACAAAATGACAGGAGCGTGATGTTGGCATAATCTTTTAGCTTATAGGGTTTTGCGGTACAATTAATATTGTTTTTATACAGCCATGCCTCACCGACGATTTCAGGTAGCGCGTCCCGACCTGGGTGCGTCCTAACTTCAGTGGCAATTCGCGGTGCGTCCGCCTGGGAGACGGGGGTTGGCATCCCTGAAACCCCCTGTACCATATATGTTTCGGCGCCAAAATGGCCGATTACAGCCAAAATAAAAGAACAGTCACACGCTGTCGAAAATCGATGCTCCCTAACCAATACACGCGGTCGTGCAGTTCTCCGAGTGGCCGCTGCGGGAGAAATGGCGGCGTTGCGATCGCAATTAGTTTGGTTTTCAAGTGCGGATCGGTGCCGGTTTTTCAGAGCAAGCTCTTCGGCAATTTTCCAACTGACTTGTTCTAGTAACGTTGGTCGCGGTGCGGACCCCCTTAAGACTCAGTGGCTTCTGTACGGACCCTGTAGGGGCTCCCTTTAGACCTTGTATGGCATTTCTGCAGACCCCATGAGGACCCTGTGTAGACCCCGTGTAGACACCGTATGGCTTCCCTGTGGACCCCCTGGGAACTCCCTGTAGACCTCATATGGGTTCTCTGTGGGCACCCTATAGACACCGTAAAGACCCTGTGTAGACACCCTATAGAGTCCCTATGGACTCTATGTGGTGTCTTACTATAGAGAGGGTATAGGATGACCTCATATCGTCTATAGAATAGGACGTCCATAGAACGTCCGTTGGCCAATATTCTATAGGGCATCCATAGGACGTCTTCACAAAGGCAACAGCAGTTGTGGTCTGCCTATAGATGCCTTTTGCTCTGCCTATGGACGTTGATCTATAGAACGTCCTAGGAGTGTCCAGTTACGGTGACGTCAAAACGCCCAAGCTCTGATTGGCTCCAATCGGAAGTATAGTGGGTAGACCTTAAGGCAGCTAACATTGAGGTCTACCACTATCCCTCCATCAGATCCAATCAGAGCTCGGCGTTTCTGACGTCTGTGCAACCCCTGCGCTAAAAGCAGACGAACTTGCGCTACGCATTGCGTTGATCAAATAGCCTCTCCAAGTTGGAAGCACAAGTCGCCGCTGCGAACAGACGAATGGAATCGATATGACTTTACTTAACTACAAGCACGTCGCCACACGAGAAGTCCACTTGAGTGGAACATTTACTTAGGAGTGGCATGCCGGAACGTAACTTGTTTCTCCCCTTTGTTGTGAGAGGACAGTTGAAACTGCTTTGCATCCACATCAAGAGCAGACACACGGGGCACAAAGCGAGCTGACTGTTATCAGAATTCCTTAGAATTTAAAGGACGCGAGTCGTTTTTGTTCTGTGTGACCTACTTGAGATGTCAAGCACGGACGTGTTGTCATTTTTCACTTGAGGCCAATTTAGTGCGCCACATATTTGCAAGCCAAAGCGTCCGTCCCGATCTTCCGCAAATCGCAAAAGCTACTAACCGAGACGAGAAAGGCAAGGCATGTCGTTCTGCGTTCTAACTCAACTCAATCGACGTGCTCATGCAAATACATCTCGAAAATTGGTAGAGCGTGATGGTTTACAAGCATCGTGAGGAAACAAAACGAAGTACGCTTTTACAGAAACGGAAGTTGCGGTCTACCTCAGACACAGAAATGCGCTGACAATAGCTGATGTTAATTAACACAAACCAAATATTGAGAAAAAAAATACGGCATTGCGAAATCTACAGCGCGTCTGGGGTTCTACGCTCGCTAAACTCAAAGTTGAAGCCGAAAGTTCGCTAAACGCGCCGATTGGACTTGGGCGACAAAAGTGCTGCGTCATCGTCGGCGTGCTCCATAAACTTCGGCCCAAAGTTTCGTTTTACGAGTCGGGAGTCCTAGTGCAGCACTGGGACTCTCGACGTCCAAGTGCAACGAATACCGCGAGTGACACGACGCCTCCGCAAGCTGTCGTCCCTCTTTCTATCATTACGTCGTACACATAACTTAATAAGAATGTCTTTTTCGCGATTTTTTTCTGTCCATTTATAGCCTTATTTTATTTTCGCCGAATTATGACACAGTACAGCCCTCCTTGCTCCAGATGCCAGAAGCCGTAAAAGTTTCCGAAGTGTCGCAGCTGTGCGGTAGAAGCCGACGCAATCATGGCATCACGCTTATCCTAGCAGGAAGATTTAGAATGTTCCACCACAGGTGTTCTATTAGTCCAAGCAAATGTTTTCAGTCCGCTCTTTGTTGTATTGTTCCGGTAAATCAGTTAAATGAATCTGTTTCGTTAAATGTTTTTTTTCTGCGCTGACGAACAACATTTGCATGACTAAAAGGCCCCTTGAACATATCTTAGTATATGGTCGTAATTGAGACTTGTTTGCTGTATTTAATAAAAATCGCGATGCCAATACCTGCTTCATACGTGTTATGGTTCTAACTAAAGTTGTTTGGTAATCTAGAAGCCGCCAAATCCCATTTTTATTTACTATATTTAGTATAGAATATTGATTTTATAGCAGTGTTAGACTGCAGAGATTAATTATTGTTAACGTTCTATTTAAAGAAACTATACCTATCAGTATTATAGATAATAAAAAATAATAAATAATTTTCACGTTTCCCAATTCTTCAAACAGTATTAGGCCACAGGAATGGTCCTACGTCATAAACTTAAGAACACAAAGAAATCAGAGTCATAATTGTGCACATACTATGTATTGGTTCCAGTTTCTACTGTAATATTCACATCACAAAAAAATGGCAAGGGTAGATTGGTGTAGCTTGTTAAATTACTGTTGTATTATTGTTCGGGACGATGTATTTAGTAAAACAAAGTGATAAATTAATATTGAAAGCGACTAGATCGCAAGGAAGCGTGAAAACGAACAGTAGAAATTCCTCAAACGCCGTCCACCAAGAAATTACAATCCAGGCTTTGTACGCAACATATCACAGCTGTAAATATCTAGAAGTGTGCGAATGCCGGTTGGAATCGAATAGCTCAGTGTGACCCCTAGTTTTAACAATGTTAAGAAAACCGGTTGTCGTGGCTCACCCTTCTACTGTGAAGGTCATTAATGACGCAGCAATATTCGATTCGAACCAGTATTTGCGTACCCCTTGTAACATCACTTCCGGGCATAATATGCAATGTTTGTCTAGGAAAGCTTTACAACATTCAAAATTACAATGAGAGCTCTAATCATTTTAGCACGCCAGCGAGAACACTGACTCATATTTATTTTTGAAACATCGTTAAAAATAAAAGCATACATAACTACAAGTGGTGTAGAAAGGTTATGTTAGACCTTGATATAAGGTGCCCATTTTGTACTTTTGAAAATGTCTTATTGAAGCTTTTGACAATCGTGCTAAGATTTTCCGACGCCCTGAAAGTGATAGGTGATCGAGAGTTGCATGAAGTATTATGTTCGTTTTCTCTGTTTTACGTTCGGTGCTTCATACCTGATAAAGGGCTATCGTTCGAAAGCTAGAATGTACTTTGATATCCTCATGAGGTAATATTATGTTGAGATAATACGCCATTGTAGAATCTAAGGGATTATATGTTGCAATCTGTCGTATCAAGAGTTCTTGGGCCCTGTAAAAAAGAAACTGAAAAGGTTATTAAAAAAAGAAACGAGTTATAGGTGAATTTTAGCGTATTTTCGTACCATAAATTTGAATATGACAAGAATTTGATTCGTACGTACCAAGAGAGCGCGAGAAAACCCGAAAAACCAACCTCCGAGTGTGACGTCATACCCAGAAGTTTAAACTGTCTTGCGCTTCGCGTGCAGCGTTTTGATTGCTCGAAAAAAGCATGCGGAAGGTGCGGATATGTTGAGATCTCTGTATAATACGTCAATTGTCTCTTCTCACGAAACGCGTCGGGAAGGAGGGTCTTCGGCTCTATTTCGAAAGTGCTGTTGTGGCTACTTGGCGCACCAATCTGAAAGATAATTTTGATTTTCAGAATCCTGGAAGCCAAAGACGATATAATTTTTTTTCTCAAATACAAAACCGCTTTAGTTTCTCTTTAAGTTCTCCGGTCAGTGGTCTCGTCTTTATCATCGCTCGATTCACCTTGTTTATGAAGCGAAGCATCCATGCTGTTGTTCGAAGTAGTCGAAGTGCCGAACTGTCTCCCAATTTACGTCGTCACCCTTGTATTAGAAGTAGTTGACAAACCTGTCACCCTTTCATCTTTTGTCATTTCCTCGGTAAGGACTAGAAGCCCAATTTCTTGTGGCCACATAGAACGGGCCGCATGACACGTTCATAGAACCCGCCCCACTATGGGACACGCTTCGCTGTGAACTTCCATTGTACTCTGTTGTCGCTGAAGTGATCCACGAGTTCTTCGTTGCGAAGCGCGTTCCAAACTTCTTTCATTCTTTGTTGCTCCTTTTAAAGGTCAAAGCATTGTGCGCAGACTTAAATGGCATTAAAATTGTGTCCGTAGAGAAGCTTTGGAAGCTCAGACAAGAAGTCATTAACAGCTTTGGGCAACGTTGAACAAAGGAGTACCTGACAGAACTTGGGCCGCTACAAGCCACGAAAGAGTCACGACAACAAAACAAGATTGGAGACTTGGTGCATCTACGTGATAGCCTGCAGCCACGTCAATGGGGAGACAGGAATTATCGAACACCGGTTTCTTGACAGTGACGGTAAAGCGCGCGCCTGCAAGCCAGGACTACCCAATGGAACCACGGTAAACCGACCGATTCAGCTTATGTACAACCTGGAATCCTCGGAGAGTGACGAAACGAACTAGGCCCTTTTTTTGGCAGGCAGAAGAGGAGGGGGGGGGGGGGGGGGGCGAAACAAACTAAGCTCCAAAAAAAGGAGGCAAAAAAAATAAAAAAATTCACTAGGCTGATGGCGCTCCGGCTTCCGAACGGTGTCTTGATGTACCAATATTTCTAAGTAAACCAGTTTGTTTTTACTTTAGGCTGAAGCGTCAACCTACGAAAAAGAACCGTCATAATCAATTAGTAGTTTAACTTGTCTTGAAAAAGAAACGCATGGGAATACACCATTTGGTGCATTCCCATGCGCCCCAGTGCCAGTCTGCCCACGCTCCTCTGCCGGATCTCCAAACTCGACTGGACCTCAAATTTTATGCAAAATGCCGCATTGGCAAAAGACAACCTTGGCAACATGACTCCCTTCCATATTTCCCTAACAACTTCATATCTATTGTAATTCCATAGTGCCCTATGCTTCATAATTGCTGCATTCCTTTTTCCTTTTCTAGAGTATTTTCTCCCTGTTCTTCTAAGTATTGTTTTCCCTCATTCAGCCATACTCCTAGGTATTTATACTTCTCTACGTGTTTTATTAAAACGTCTTGAATTTTCAGCAGGTCCCCCGTCCCATCGGTATAAACCATTATTCTCAACTTGACGCTACCGAATTTCAGACCCAGAGAGTCTTCTTCCTCTCCACACACCTTAATCAGCTCCTGTAATCTATCTGATGACGAGGTGTGAATACCTCCCATGGAGGCCTTCGCTTTGAAGGCCTTAGAAATGCCCGCGAAAGAGGTGCTATAAAGACGAGCCGGTTTCCATTGTTTTTGTCTTGCTCAAAGATAGCTCATCCAAAGCTCATCCTTACCACGAATTGCTTATTTTCAGAATTTGAGCTATTGTTTGTGCGATAATGACTTTAATGACTTGAGGAGTTCAGAGATTTTCCAAAATAGGTGCAACTCGTCACTGCAGACAAACAAAAATATTTATTATTTCTTAGCTAGTCGCAGCACGTGACAACAAAAGTGACCAGTAACGAGTAGCGTAATACCCAATGTTACTGAAAAATAGAAACGTAGAGTCTCCAGACAGTATGAAAAACCCATTTGACGAGGCACTTTCAGGCGGCTGTGCTGAGTTCCCTTCGGCCCGGCCAGCATTGCTTGTGGTGAGGAAATACATTAACGTTTGTTTTATACTCAGTCTAAAAATAAATTGCTTCTGGCCAAAGTGTGCTTAGCGCCGTCGCATTAACTGCATCGCCGGAAGGGTCTTTCTTATTGGTGGAGACTGTACGTACAATGCGCGAAACTGATCAATGCAACGTGCGAGAAGCAGCCAAAGAAACCACTTGCGTCAGCTGCTGGCGCAATCTGGGCACCATGGCGGTTCTTTTTTTTTTTTTTCGTGCTTCAATCCCACTCCCGCGTTTCATTTCACAGTTGCGCGTACTGTACTTACTCGTTATTGCGATAAGAAGTATAAATTGCCAAACTAATCACACATAAAAAAGTGACGCGTTGACGCCCTCACTGTCAGGAAGACGGTACAGGCGCCTTCCAAGAAACATTTCACGTACGAAATACTAAAGCAAAGGTACGACACACAACAACCCAGAACTCTTTCTTTGGACGATACATTTATCAACGCAAGATCAATCGTATTTGAGGTCGCTGGTGTGTAATTCGTATACGCATTATTGTGGGTAGCACAACATTTCATAGATATGATGCCGCGGCGCACCACTTGCACCGTTAACGAGTTTCATTCCGTGGTGGTCCGTGCAAAGGAATAACGTTCAAAAAGATGTGCTCTTGTGTTTTACACGCGAATCTTACAGCAATAGTTTGTGAGGATAAGGAATGTAGCGAGTGAAGCACGATGAAGCACGACCTCCCTATTGGTTACGGTACGATATTCATACGAAATAACCCAGCAATTTTTTTATGTTCCATTTATTTATTTATTTATTTATTTATTATAGCAATCCGAGCAGCAACAGGTTGAATACGTTCAAGCGCATCAATAGGAACACGGTGGACCGGACCAAACGCAGGGCAGGCATATTCTAAGGTCGGTCTGAAATATGCTCATTACGCGTTTGACCTTTTCATTCTCATGTTTTAAGGTTTACTGTAAAACTCTAAGAGACATACCAGCACTACCAACTACTCTATTCACTTGCCCGGACCATGTTCCGTCCTCAGAAAATACCGCACCCTGATTTGATGCTTGATTTTAATTCGAGCAAATTATTAATCTTTTTTTTATGATAAACGGTGACAGTTGAATAGGAACCGCCTTTACATCGTATTTATGAGGCTCGGTGAACATTAGAGGAATGAATAAACAAATATGAAGTAGACATAGCTCAACCACGAGACCGCAGCAAGCAAAAACGACACAATATGCAAAGCCTCTAACTCAGCTGAAAATTTATTTTTACTTGAAAAGGGCGTATGACTGTGTGTGTGCGTGTCGTTTTTACTTCCTGCAGTCTCGAGCCGGAGTTATGTCTATACCTGTTTTCACCTCAAGAACCGTAGGGAAAAAAGTCCGGCTTCTCGCGGATGATTACTAATTTTCACCTTTAGGTGGAGATTTAAGATATATTTATTAGCATTTTGGAGTGGATACACGCTATCTTACCAAGGAGTACACGTTTCAAACGCCAAAAGCATCGCCTGTGCCTCCGACAACCAAATCTGGCGAGAACTATTTCGTGCGGCGTATGAAGAATGCGCAAAACTTACTGTTTTCTTGAGGTGAAAACGGGTATAGTTATCTTCACCAGCTCATTTGCGCCTTTACTTTATGTAAAGATAAGTTAGCTTATTCACTAAACTATGTTAATTAACTTTAAGCATTGTTTCCGAGGGTTATGTCACAATTGCAGTTTTAAAGACCGTTATAATGATTGCCTAAACAAACTAAACACTTTGCAAAACGTCCGAGGGTTTCGAAATATTAAAAAAAAACATGCTTTCGCGTTTTTGTTCCCCGATTACAAAACTGGGGTTCTAAACTCGTCAAAGACAAAGTTGAAGCCCAAAGTTCGCGGAGGGCGCCGATTGGATTTCGGCGACGAGAGTGCGGCGTCATCGTTGTCAGAGATCCATTGTCGCGTTCCGTAAACTTGACCCCAACTTTGTGTTTGACGAAACTAGGACCTCTGGAGCCCTAAACTCGTCAAACACAAAGTTGGAGCCGGAAGTTTGTGCAGCGCGCCGATTGGACGCTTGCGACAAAAGCGCGAAGTCATCGCCGTGATAGGCCAATCGGTGTGCTCCGTAAACTTCGGCCCCAACTTTGTGTTTGACGAAACTAGGGCCTCTGGACGCAAAAAGAGCGCCGGGACTTCCGTCCACAATCATGCGTAGAAGTGTGACGTAGTCGTTTCGCGCACCTCGTCATTATATCGCGTGTTTTTGGTGGACACGCCGACGTTGCGTTGCCGAGATAATGACAAAGCGCCTAATACGAGCGCGCTACTCTTCCACGCATCATTACGGACGGAAGCTCCCCCCCCCCCCCCTCTCTCTCTAGGTCTCTCTCTCCTCTCTCTCTCTCTCTCTCTCTCTGCGTCTAGATTCTGAATAAAGCGACCAAAAAAAAAAAGACACAAAACACTGATCGGTGATTATCTCTAAACCCGTTGGCATTTCGCAAATTGTTAGAATCAATTTCGCTTTTCTTATTGGATGTTTTTAAACTTGCAATTGCAATTTGACCAATAAAACCATTAAAGGCAAAGTCAATTGGGAGCTTTTAGTTAATCGGCCAATTTACCGGGGCGGTTCTCACTTCATCTAATGTCAGCCGAGCACCAGGAACGCAGACCGAAGACCGGTATTCCTGTAACTATCACCCCCGTTAAAAAGAAAATTTGTTCGAATTAACACACTATATCGTTCGAAGATAGTGTAACAGTGTAACCGAAATTTCGGGTATACGCCGCCTTCTCCGCAATAAGCCTCCGTCAGATTATGGGCACCTCGACCAGAATTAGCGTACTATACACGATAACCTGCGAACAGACGTATCTTAGACTCACGTCCACGAGAAATATCATTAATAAAAATGTGGAGAAGTGTTCTCAAAACAGACCTCTTTAACACGCCAGATGTAACAAAGATGGGAACCGAGCATGTTCCATTTACCACAGCTTCCTGGTTTCTTGAAATCAAGTAATCTTTAATCCATTTTCTCACAGCAATATTTCGAACTGCAAGTTTCTGTAGTAACAGTGAGATAGTGTGAAACGATTTTCCGTAATCTAAGAATATGGAATCAACTTCGCATCTGTTGTTAGATCCTAGGACGACGTCGTGATAAAATTCAATCAACTGCATCTTACATCGAAACCTCTGAACGCATGTCGATGATGCCTAAAACATGCAGTCGAACGATATTGCCTCATTAATGCTCACATCAGAAGATCGGGTCCAATCGCCGCATCCCTTCTCGCCATAATCACTGTAACACAATTACTAATTTCCCTTACAACATTACCCACTGGTATACACCACGAAGGCATGGTGATCTTCGCCTCACAAAATAAAGACCCGTTTTCGCTCGCTCACTTTATTTTTGTCGAGTAAAAGATATGCTCAAGTATTTTACAACAAACTGGAGTGAGCAAAATTGGCATGTTGCTCTACATATAAAATTTTCAGTCAATTTTGAAAACTGACACCAGATTGGTTGCTTTTCAATCATCGGTAGTTTCGATTATTTTCCCTAAAAAATGTTATGGCTTTTTAAATTTTAGTTTATATTCCCAAGTATTAATTTATAAGAATTGGGACCTCAACACAGGGCGTAATTTTGATACTCATTGCTCTCCAGATCCAACGTTGCATCTGATTATCTATATTTTATTTATTTTTGTCGGATAACGTTTTCCCATCAGGAATCACTCATCGTACTTACACTCTGTGGTCAAAAACTGTTTTGTGCGTTTTAGTTTTAGAAAAAAAAACGCGATAAAATATTGTCAGTCACCGAAATCCTGGGCCGCTTTTGTCCATTTACACGCCCAATCCCAACCCACCAACAAACTCCCGCCTAGCGGTAAAATTCGACGATATCGCCACTTGCGCGATAGCTCTAAACAAAAGGTCAATGAACTTGCGAAAATGGGAAGTAAACAAAACAGCAATAAAGCAGGTTACGCGCAAATGTCAGTGAAGTACAACATTAGCAAGCTGCATTAAACGATCAAACTGACTCTTGCTCAACTCCAGCGCACAAAAAGCGCGTGTTGCTTCCACAGTTCTAACTTCATACACTAAAGACACGCACGCGTAACAAATTCGCCCCTCCCATAGTTTTTTGTCGGCTTTATTTTAACACCAACAACAACAGCAAGTTCCTTTTTTCTTTTCAAGTAATTATAAAACAGAGGGCACATTCTTCACATTAAATGTTCAGAAGTATTTACTTATAACCACATAGCAAGACAAGAAATTCAAAACTAAAATAAAGGTCTCTCAATTATTTGTTAATCTGAGTTTTGAAGGTCACTATTACATGTCCCGATCATGTCGAAGATCTGGCAGCAACAAAGTAAATTGAGCGGTATGCCCCGTGATCAGAATATAACGCTTTGTGCAAGTGAAACGTGTTGCCGAGACTAGACGTTCGTCTTTTTAATCATTGTCATTATTCCTCAGTATCCCGAAACGGGATTCATTAAGGGATGCGGCGAACAAGCGACGAACTTCGTCCGGCGGCACGCACGCTTTGCGAACGATGCAGCAATTAATGCGCTGATGCCATGCGGAGAGCAAAAGCCGCCGTCGAAATTCGTCGATTTTTCGCAGCATATTCGCCCCATGGAGTCCAGCCTTTACGTGGTTCTTATCTATATAATTTTTTTTAAAAAGAAAGAAAGAAAGCGTGCTTGACAATAACTTGCGCGTGCAACATCGCACATTCTTGACGTTCGGGTCCTTTTTGCACGATCATCTGGCGTGTCGTTTTTCAATCAGAAAAATCTTGAAAAAAACTTTGTTACGTTGTCGGAGACTTAACCTATAATGAATATAATCGAAGAAAAAGCCGAAATTCGTCCCATGAAACAAGGCATAAAACTTCGAAGGAAAAACTAACCGCGCGACCCTTTCGTGGGCAGTGCTGTAAGTTATGTGGCTTCGGCGTCCGTGTGCATCGGGACCACAACATTCAGCCCCACATTGGGGCTGATTGATGTGGTCCAATCAGCCCCACATTGGGGCGCACATTGACGCATCTTTCGCGTCAATGTGAGCCCGACAAAAAGGATGTGCAAACAGGAGTCAGAAACTCACCGGTTCGAATGCGGGTCTTGGTGCTGCGGCATTTTTCGACGGATCCGTTGCTCTCCATCCCACTGCCGATGCGTGGGGGTCTGCGGCGCGTCGGCGCGAGTGCGTGCTTTGGGAGACTCGGTCCAAGACTTCACGGACTAACCCTGCAGAGACGAGGACATTTCTTTTCAGGCGATCAGCGACCCACTACCCCGAGGAACCAACCACTATTTGTAGCCAATAAACGCCGATTATCCTCGGATGCTGCCTTTGCGAGCGCCGAACGAGGGAGTTGAAATCCCGCGCGTCGGCGAGGTTACATACAGCGTGTTCCAAAACTAGAAATTTCCCCCGTCGAGAGTTTCACGAACCTTCCTGACACAACGAGTGTCCGCCGCCATCAGCGGCGAGTGAGTGCAGGTGCAGCCAGCGACGGCACAGCACCGCTGACGTCACGAGACCGCACATGTCGGGACGACGCCAGAAGGCATCTGGGAATGCCTTTCCAGGCCCCTCCCAGCAAAAACAGTAGAAAGAAAAATGATAATAAAAACCCACACATAAATGTATAAAGATTGCAGCGAACACGATGACTGCGTTCGATGAACGCGTAATAAATAAAATAAAAACTGATAAGCGAAGATCGGAGAATAGTTTGCGAAACAGCCAGAAAACAGCGCAGATACGCGCATGCCCCTAAATGACAAGGAGGGCTTGAAATTATTGCTAGAGTCTACTAGAACGGTGCTGCGACCGAGCCCAGATCCTAGGCGAGCTGCGGGCGTGAAGAAAATAATTGCGTCGTCGTTGTCCATTTGCATGTGGGATTCATTACACTACCGGTGTGGCCACGTGTTTTTGAGCGTCAATCTGCCCGATAAGCAGACCTAATCACGACTTTACGCGATGGCAATTTGGCGCATACTTTCGGTGAACGCGAACAATGCCGAATGAAGCTAACATAATGGTTAAAAAGCGCAACAGGACAACGGACAGAAATGAAGACACAGACGCAGCGCTTGCGCTTTTTAACCATTGTGAATGACCGACTGGCCCAACACTCCACCCTCGGAAGCTAACTTACCCGCGGTAAATGGCATCTGCCAGGAACCGCAGACATCTTCACCACCTCTTCCAATAAAGACATTTTCAATTCAAAATGAAGCTAACGTGTGCCGCGTTGCTGAGCGAAGATTTCTTCTATACCATCGAGCGAACGTCGGTTTTCGCGCAGAGCGGCGTTACTGCCGTTTGGTGTGTAACGCGTTCACATTAAGGGCTTCGGCGAACTGTCGATGTTCGTGAGACTCCTCTTTTTAGTACGTACTATTATCGCTATAATGAGCAGGCCTTAAGGAGATATCCGCGGTAGAATCTTATCTCCTATTCAAAATATTTACGCGTCTAGATGGCGCCACCTCTCTGGATTGGCAAAAGGCACTTCGAAAGCCAAGCCAATCTGACATGCCTGTTTGCGCTTTCGACGAATCCTCCCCAGCGTGAAATAACCTCTATTGAAGTTCCGCTTGATGTCCTTTTTTATTATGTGTCGGCGTACTCATCTATCGAGCAGCTTTGATTGAGAAATCAGAAGTGAAGGAAGAGTGTGTGCATGGCTTTGATTGGAGGTCGAGGTGAACGTGCGCTCGGCACCAATAACTTGCTTCACTGCCCCGCTAAAAGGCTGTCTACGTGGCTGTTTTTCGTACAATACAGAGCTTCTAGTCTGCGTCATTTTCAGCGTTCGCGGATATGGCGCGTTTCGACTTGCTTTGCAAAGCGATTAAAGCCGTTCACTCTTGCGACCGAGTACGACCGAGAAAGACCAGACCGGTTTTTAAGCCTCTTGCGATCTCTTAGGACCGGATGCGCTACAGCGGAGCTGGTTCTAAGAGATTGCAAGAGGCTTAAAACCGGTCTGGTCTCTCTCGGTCGTACTCGGTCGCAAGAGTGTGAACGGGCCTTAACACGAGCATCCTGGGCGGTGGAAGTGAACGCTGGGCTAGGCATTTATAAGCATGCATCGCAACGACGTGCGTTCGTGAACTGAGGCTAGCAGTTATACTTCACTGACTAACTTTCTCGCCTACAACGTGAACTGTTGCAGCCATATCTCGAGGGCAGGCGGACCTCACGGTACCAGAAGAAATACCATCACATTTTAAAGAAATGCCATCGCATTTAATATCATTTTTTAAAGCAGTGTTGTTGTTGTTTGCCAGTTTACATTTTTTGATGTGGACGAATCGAGACTTTTTGGTTCCTTTTGGGGGTACTACATTTCCCAGGGTAGAAGATAGGAAAAATCTCCAAGCCCGTTCGTAGACTGGCAAGCTATTGTAAAGCAGTTACACACCATCCTTTGGAACTCCGTCCTAATGCGGATAAGGGTTCGCATTGATATTGTCCGATGCGTTTGGACTGTGCTCTGGAATGCGAAAGCATGACGCACGCACTAGGTACAGCTTTAGTCAGCCAAAATCGTGGAGCCGCCGTGGCGTCGGAGAATCGTACTCTTCTTGCAGATCGGAGGCCCGGGTTCGATTCCCCCCAGACCGAAATGTAGAAAATTTCCTTTTCAAATCCGTTAATTTACTTTCTTAACAGGAACCTCCCTGAGAAATGTTTCGCAGCCAGGGAGAATTTAGGTGCCGTTTCGCTGCTACAGACAACGCCCAGCCAATGGGAATTTAGTTGCCGTTTTCGCTGGCTTCACCGGCGTCGCACAATGAGACAGTTGATGCTTTCGCATTTCAAAGCAATGAACAGCCTGGTAAAGTTTCGTAGCAACGTTCAAGTGATTTTAGTGCACAAACTACTGGTAACCTCCGTCGTAGGACCCCCAAACCCAAGAAAAGCAGAAAAAAAAGCGATGAAATTTTATGTTTTAGCGTTTTTTCTGTCACGATCAGGCCGCGGTGGTCCGGTTTTGCCAGATCCATATAATTAGAAGTTTATTTGTAACGTTGTTTTTTTGTTTTGCTTTTTTTCGTCAGCGAATGAATGCGTAATTACAGCCATTGCGTCGAAAATTCAGAGGAGCGTGAAAGCAAAACACGACCCGACTACACTTCGGCTAGAAATGTCGACAAAGACGCGAAAAAGAGTTAATTGTTAAGGCAGGCGTGCCCTTGTCACATTATAAAGCTTCTATTTATAGTCAACCTACACAAAATCACACGTGATACAATGGAATATAAATGCGTGTTTGTGCTATTTTAATTTGGCGCTGAACAAAGCGGAGTGAATAGACCTTCGCAAAAATCGCCTTCTTCTCGCTGCCGTCTTTGTCTGCTGGGCTGGTGTACGCCTTCGGAGCATGCGCCGTACCTCTGCTGTGTGGTATATCAGACGCTGCGCATGCGTACACCGCTCAGTGACTCAGCATTTGTTTTCCTCGGGTGACAAGCGCTGGAAAGGTCTATAATATTTGTGTCATGTTCACGTTTTGCCTCACTGGCATCACGACCGATTGTTTGCAACCAATTTATTGGTGATGCGCAGAAATCAGGTGTTCACGTAAATTAGTAACTGGAAGGCAGGCGATGGGCCCGCACGTTCATCAGCATGTCATCGTGATCACATTTGTCAACCTGTGTGATGACACCCGAATTGGCTGATGTTTTAAATGGATAGGGTTCTGATATTCTTTCTTGACTAAGGAATAAAAACACACAGTTTCTAAGCAATCATTTACGTTTTATTTTTTGCTTGGACGACTATTCCGGCTATGTTTATTTTTAAATGAACTTGAGTAGGTGGGTGTCACGACGAGTTTAGAATGAGAGCATATGCTGCGATATATTGCTTTTCATCTTGCGGATGACGGATATTGCACTTTATTCTAGGCATTTTGCCGTCCTTGTTGATCGCTTATTTTCTTGTGGCATGGCTGAACTGTGAGTGTTTAGTTGATCTTCATAAGAGACGAAAAATCGCGGGGGCGCCTTACCGTAACCGTCAGCTTTGTACCTGCTCCACGAGTGGCACCTTTAGTGCAATACTACGCTTCTCATGCGCTGAAAGTCTTTGTGAAAATGACTAATTTGGGTGTTTTTGATGACGCTAAGCAAGTTTCTAGTTAGAACATGTCTATTTTTCACTAATTAAAGATTAATTAGTCATTTTCGTTAATTAGCGAACTAATTAGTTAGTTTTGCGCATTTTCTGACATCCGCCACCATCAGTAATGCGGTTCCGAGAAAACTATTCTTTTACCTCGAATACACTAATTTTAGGAATTTTTGTCACTCTTACATGAAACACCCTGTATATAAAAAGTTGTGGTACAGTGCATTCACTTTTATTTCGTCAATCATTTGGTATAGTGCAGTGGGAAATCGTTGCACGTGATACCACAGCTTCGCTGGCCAACAACTTTCACAGCGTGGATAGGAGCACCGACTTTTTTACTCATCGTAACTTTATCATAGGAGTGAGTTAAGTCTGGCAGTGCTATAAGTGGCAGTTTCCAGAAGGTAGCGTGTATATTTGATTTCGCCAATACTGCCAAATCCGCCTTCTAGTTGAGAACCGAAAGCGGTTAGGGTAGGGGCTATTTACACAATGCCAGAAACCACGTTTTAACTCACGCGAGAAAGAGCGATTACTCTGTCGCGTTGCATGCTCATAAACAATCGTCGGGATACATAGCAACTGCTACAGCCAAACCCTGCGCAGTTTGCCATGGATATCACTGCAAATAGCCGTCGACTCAACCACCAGAATAGTGGTCGCCTGTATTCGACGTCATCATGTGCTGTAGGTGCAATCGAGGCATAGGTGCCCGTGCCCTCGCGGGCCGTGAGTGCCTATTGAAACCCTTTCGGCCCCTATTATTTTTTTAATGCGAAACCATTAACTGCCCTATGGAGCGAGCCGGCGTCATTAGCTTTGACGATGACGTCGGAAGCCCTTTAAAGCCCTTAACGGCACGTTAACTCCGTTCTCCAAGTGAAGCCGGGTCCCAGCTTTGAAACCACGCGAAAATCCTAGCCAAACGGCACCTAGTTTCCCTGATCCCAAAGGAGCGGAGTGAAGCTGATGGATTTCGGCTTCGGTCCCATTGGCTGGCGCGCATCATAGTTTCAAGGAACGAGGCACCCATTGGCCGCTGCGCGTCAGTTTCAACGACCGCCACCCCATGGCGCTGCGTGTCCGCGCCGTTAGCGCGCCGGTAACACGAAGCGTCCAAGGTCAGAGCGGCGAAGAGAGCGCGGAGGGTGGTCGAACCCAGACTTTTGTTTTATTGTGGGGGTACTATATTTTCGCGGGGTAAAAGATATGGAAAATATCCAAGACCCTCCGTAAGCTGGCAGTTTATTGCATAGCAACTACGCAGCGTCGTTTGGAACTTTATAAAAATGCGGATAAGGGTTAGCATTGACTTTGTGCGATGCGCTTGGACGTCGCCCTCGGGTTCACGTTTGAAGAAACCCATTAACAACCTGCGGCGATACGCTGGTAAACTTTTGTATCCAAGATTAAGTGATTTTAGTGCACAGGCTACTTTTGACAGTAGTCACCGGGGGCGCTGCTGCCATCATAAGTCCCCCCCCTTTTATTTCCCTCCCCCCAAAAAAAGTTATAAACTTTAATATCTTAACGTTTCCTCTGTTCTAAAAAATATATCAGTTGTGTGGAATTTTCAGGAGCGTGAAAGCAAAACACGACCCGACTACACTTTGGTAAGAAATGTTGACATAGGCGTGGAATAGAGTTGTTAATGCAGGCGTGCCCTTATCATATTTCCAAGATTTTATTGGTAGTCAATACAAAAATCAGCAGAACCCATCCTTTGGGAATGATTATCTACGTTAATGCGAATAGCATCAAACGGTGCGGAGTTATGCGCGTTCGTCAGGTGGCCGGCACACTCTAGATACGCCAGCCCACTCTTGAGGCGATTCTAAATTTGTTGACACTTTCACAGCCCTGCGCACGATCTCCGCAGCCCAGCACGTGCGTTTGTGTCACTTAGGAAGGCGAGCAAAGCACGCGCCATACGCACAAACACTCAAAATGGTACCGACCAGACTTTCTGGCGTCTCAGCTAGTCTCAACCAACGGTACTCTAAACGGTTGTTTATATCTTTACCATAGGACGCGCTTTACAGCGCTGTCAGCTACCGGTGCGCGCGCGTTCCATGCACGAGGGCTCATTCCGCTCTCGTGAGGCTGAGCACGGCCGCTACATCACCCTCTCCCGAGCGCGGGAGAGGGTGAGCTAGCGGCCGTGCTCAGCCTCACGAGAGCGGAATGAGCCCTCGTGCATGGAACGCGCGCGCACCGGTAGCTGTGACAGCGCTGTAAAGCGCGTCCTATGGTAAAGATATAACATATAAACAACCGTTTAGAGTGCGTTGAATGACTGCCTTCATAGCTCTGTGGTTAGCGCGTCTGCCTGCTGATCAAAGGGTCAACGGTTCGAATCCCAGCCGGCGCCGGTCTTTTTATTATTTATCGACCGCGGCGTAAGAGGTTATACTTCGTCTCACCGCATGGACTATTGTTAGCCGCGCGTGCCAAAAGCCCGAGCTAGTGCCATGGATGAAGCTCGGCGGCTGCACGAGCGCTCGTGCAGAGAGTTCTCCAGTCAAGGCAGCCGAAGCTAGCGCTCGCGCTTGCACAGCCTTGCAGTTAGTCCGTGCTAAGGTGAGATGAAGTATAGATAGCCAGATAGATAGATAGATACATAGACGAAAAGTGCGTGAAGTATCCAAAGAATGCTATTCGCATTAAAAACAGTTAGAGTACAGGCGAGCTGGTTCATGTTTACCGTGTTGCAACTTAACTCGAGACTGAAGTAGGAAAGAAACTTATACGTAGAAGTGAGAGAAAACAAGGAAGAAGATAACTTTTGAGACGTTCCCTTCTTCTCTATTTTCTGTCCCTTCTACGTATAAGTTTATTTTTCATGCTCATGTCTCGGGTTAAGTTGCAACACAACACACACACTTTTTGGACGCCATCTTGTTCCAAGATGGCGTCCAAGAAGGGTGTGTGGAAAGCTGCTCCGAAAAAATTGACAGTAAGGTGCAGTTCCTCGTGTGTTCTAGTGGTTGCAAACTCTATTTTCATTGTAGCTGTATTAACGTCGGCCTTGGAGAATATAATGTTCTGATGGCGTCAGGTAAAAGTGCGTACAAATGTAACGATTGTACTCGGCAGCACCGAAAGGATAGCAGAGATAAGCCTAACACTGAGTCTGAAGATATATCGGACTTGTCTGAGTCAGACACGGATGACGATGCGGTTTGTGAGTTAACGAACGTAGCCAAGGCCCCGCGCGCTACGTATGACCTGGAATCCGCATTGGAACGCCTGAATATCAAGCTGGATGTGCTAACCGCCGAAATGAAGTGCCTACGAGCAGATAACAATCATCTGCGTTCCGAAGTTTGTAACTTGCGCAAGCAGCTGGCCCAGCGAGTGCCGGATTTAAAACATCAGGATCAGAGCTACTCGGCGGCTGCATCAATGCGACAAAATTATGATATACGACAGACGGCAGCAAGTGCGAGCACGGAGACCCGAACTTCCCTCGATGCAAGAACTGGTCTCGGGTCGACGGTACCACACAACGGAAACAAAGACAACTACAATTCAAAAGACCGTGACGGAGGTAGCGCCAGCGAGCTTCAGAGGGGGTGAAGGTTCAAGTGCGACAATGGACGATGGATTTACTTTGGTGGGCCCTCGACGACAACAAAAGCCATCGGTTGGAACATCGAAATCATCAAAGGTGACCATTGTACCTCGTTTGCCGGCTCAGGAAGCCCTATTTGTATCCCGATTCGACCCCAAAACAACGGTAATGGATGTTACTTCCCTTGTAAAACCTTTCCTGTGTGGAAACTCTGTGAGCTGCGCGAAGCTGCAAACAAAATTTTCCTTCTACTCGTATATTCACGTCTCTGTATCCGAAGACCTATTTGAAGCGATTAATAACCCAGACGTGTGGCCGGAGGGATGCATATTCCACCAGTTTTTTGGGAAACTTGACTTGACGCGCTCGACCCTACAGAATAACCCTAGTGCAACTAAAAGTCGCCAGAAACCTTAAGTGCTAGTATCAAAACACTTGCGGACTGCTGACGAAAGCAGATGAATGTATGACCTTTATTGTCTCTACAAATTTAGATGTTATATGTTTAACTGAAACTTGGCTTTTAGAAAAGATGTCAAGAGCGAGTTATTTTCCATCTTTTTATAACGTCTATCGTAAAGATCGAGATTACAGTGCCACGGGACAGAAGTTTGGTGGTGGTGTATTAATTGCGGTGCACGAGTCGCTCAACTCGATCAGAAGGTGGGATTTGGAATCCTATGCGGAATGTGTGTGGTTGAACTAGTATCCGGTGACGGTTTTAATTGCCTTATTGGGAAATATTATTCCCCCCCCCCGTTATCAGATCCCATTAAGTTTGCCAACCATTTAAAAGTACTTCAAAAGCAAGTCGATTTTTCAAAGTTTAGAGTACATATATATGGGGTTTAACCTTCCTGGCCTGGATTGGCCATCTGGTTTAATGACTAGTGTGAGCACTCAAACAAGAAATAAAGTGTACCGATTACTTTAGTCAGCACAATAGGTTGAAAAATAATGCCAAAAATGTTCTCGATCTTTTTTTTTTCTTTCAAAGTGTGTCATTGAAAATGTAATGCCAACTAGTGATCCCCTTGTGCGACCTGACGTTATTCATCCACCTTTCACCGTAGTTTTTTTGTTTATTTGAAAGGTCGTGTGTACGACAACATTTCACCACTTACGATTAAGCAATGGTGATTATCTAGAGCTATATAAGTTCCTTCAAAATTATGACTGGTCGACGGTCCTGGGCGATGACTGTGTAGATTCCGCGACTGAATCCTTAACAGAGATTGTAAGGAAGTCAATCGATATTTTTTTTCTTCCTAAGCGCTTTTCTAAAGCGTCTAAGTATCCCTTTTGGTTCTTGAGGGAATTAAAATATTATATGCACAAGAAAAATCATTTTCATAAATTGTTTAAAAGAATCGGCGTTGAACTTCTTTAACGGTAAAAACTGAATGAAATTCAGTGTTTGCCGTTAAATCGCTAAGTGATTAGTGAGCGACCGAAACAAATGTTTCGGTCGCTCACCAGTCACCTAGCTGTGTTTGGAGATTTGTGTTTGTCCTTTGTCCCTCTTGTTCCCTTTCTGCAGGGATTATTTTCGTCATTCTTGTCCAGCTCGCTTGCACCTTGAATTTAATTGCATTATAATGATAAATGAGTTTATGAAAGAGGAGTAGAAAGCAGCCTGTGCCGCGAACCAGATAAATTCTGGCAATTTGTAAGGCATCATATAAAAGAGTCAACTAGGAATACATTTTTACGTACTGACACGGATTATGTAACTTGTCCCGAAAAAGTAGCCAATGTATTTCGAAACTGTTTCAGCTATTGTTATTCTTCGGGTGTTGCCCAGAACACAAATTCTGTCGGTAGCATTGCTTGTAATGACACTTTGTCAATCAACAAAGTTAGTACCGACGAAATCTTGGAGGCAACACAAAAATTAAAACCAAAGCGATCCGTTGGTGCAGATTTAATACCTAGTTTTATTGTAAAGGGCTGTGCTAATATTACTGCCTCTTTACTGGAACATATATCTAATATTTCGCTTAAAAAATGTATTTTCTAAGCCTATGAAAAAGTTTGTCGTTGTACCAATACACAAAGCTGGTGACGTGTCTAAGGTAGAGAACTACCGCCTTGTATCGTTACTACATACTTTTTCAAACGTTTTTTTTTTTTAAATAGTGATGTACACTTGTGTTCATTTTTACTTCTTTCGGAAACTGAGCACCGTTCAACACGGATTTGTAAGAGGTCGTTCGGTAGAGACAAACCTTTGTTACTACTCAATTACACTGTGCCGTTTGTTGTTGCGCGAGGGCAAGTCGATATTGTTTATTTTGATTTATCGAAGGCCTTTTATAAGGTAAACCACAAATTGCTTCTGCATAAACTTTCTTTATATGGTGTGTCACCCCTGCTTTTCTTGTGGTTCAGTAGCTATCTGAATGATCGTCAGAGTAACGTACGTGTCTTGAATAGCTTATCAGACGTTTTTGTACCAACTTCGGGTGTGCCTCAGGGGTCAAACCTGGGGCCGCTTCTTTTCGTGTATTTATTAGTGATATTGAATCTTGTGTGAGGTATGCGCATTTGCTCTTACTTGCAGACGATATCACGAATTCAGACGACGAATGATTGTGTTCTTTTACTATATGACGTTGCCCGCATGTCAGGGTGGTGTTCTGATAACTTATTAGTGGTCAATCCAGATAAAACAAAACTTCTGACAATGTGTAGAAAACGTGAAATCATTTTCTATCTGTATCTACTTGGCAAAACTTCAATTGAACGTCTTCACAAAATTCCTGACCTAGGTGTTTATTTTGACAGCTACCTTTCTTTTTCATACCACGTAGCCCAAATCTTCACCTCTCCTTCTAGAATGGTAGGGGTCATATCACGCCTGACGCGTGATTTTTTTAATCCGCTGTGTATCATGCGATTGTTTTGTTCTTTGGTTCGTATTAAGCTCAAGTTTTGTAGTGCCGTATGGAATTCACTGACGGTAACTGAAGCACCAAGAATCGAAAAATTCAGAGACAATTTATTCGCATTGTGTATGACAGATATTTTCAGATTTTTTTTTAACTATGAACACATCCTTAAAAAGCTTTCTTTCCGCGACTTGTCGAAAAGAAGAACTGCTCGTGATCTTTTATTTTTACATAAAGTGGTTCACGGACGTGTAGATACTAATTTGTCGTCATCATTACAATTTCATGTGCCGGCTCGTGTTTCTAGATGTTCACGCATATTTAACCCATCTGTCGAAGCGAAATTGTCATTATTATTAAGAATGCAGAACTGTCTGAATAACCTGTCTCCTCATGTTGACGTATTTTCAGATTTGTCGGTTTTTAAAAGGGAGCTTGAGTTGCATCTGTTTGGCTATTAATCTGCATGGCATTCTCGGCGAGTGTGAATATTAACCTGGACTGCGTTTTGATTTTGATTTATGTGCCACCATATTCTGATCGTCTGGTTGTTCTGGGGCATCAGAGAAATAAAGCACTATTTCCGCCGCTGCCAACTTCGCACCTGCTTCACGAGTGGTAACTTTGGCGCGCCCCCAAGTTTCCCACGAGCTTCAAGTCGTTTTAAAAAGTGTTGATTTAGTGGTTTTCGATGACGCTCAGTAAGTTTCTTATTGGAACCATATATCTCTTTTCACTAATTAAAAAGTTAATTAACGAATTTTAATTAATTAGCCGACTTTTTAGAATAGGGTAGAATTTTTAATTTTGCTGAAAAAATATATGTTATGACGTCGTCTCTAAAAACGCAGTAGCCACAAACCGTAAGTTCGTCAGATTTGTTTTCCTCGACTCACGAATTTTAAAAGAGGCCGCGGCGGAAAGCAGCGTTTTTCACATCCGTCGTGGGTCGGATGTTTCGCTCGATCTCCCGCCGTGGAGTTTGAGTCCATATTATATTAACCTTTTTTCAAGCACTCTGTAAGTACAGTTAAAAGGCTCTAATGCCATAAAATAGTTTTAGGCGCTTTGCTTTTTTTCCGTAAAAATGTCAAAAACTCCCCTCGGTTAATTGTTGATGAACTTTGACAATTAAACACTTCCGATTTTCTTGGGTTACTCGATACTTTTTATGTCTGTGGAGAGCCCAAAACACGCTATTTATATATATTATAAAATCACTCAGTTGTATGAAATTCCCTTTGCGGTACGTTCACGTTAATGTTATGCTAAAACCAAAAAAGTATAAACTTTAAAATCGATTTTCTAAAAAAAAAAAATTTATTTTTTGTTAAAATGTAGATATGATAGTTGTCTACTCGAAAAGCAAGTCGAAAAAGTGTGTATTTTGTTTGTATGTTCTATATTTAAGCATCAATATCGTACAAAAACGTGTTTTCACGGCTCGAAACGGACTTGCGAATTGCGCATCTTTACAAACTTGGAAATATTTTTGCCTTTTTTCAACGTTCCCACATAAAAATGAAATACAGTAGTTTCACCCTGTTATATTTATTGATCATTTAAATTTTATTATAGGCGGCAAGCTACATTGGAGTAGTTCAAAAGAGAAAGCAACACTTCTTAACAGACCAGCAGGCGTCGTAAATTTTTAATGTGTACAAATCGGCAGAGGTCGTATTGATTCGGGGCCTTCATTGGCCTATATGAACGTCCCGCCCTTTCGGAACCAGCAGATGACCACGACCTTTCGCGCTGATTGTGTTAGATAGGACGGCCCGTGACAGTAAAGCGAGCAGCGCACCCTGTGTCACGAGGAGTGAAATGGTACGAATGTGTTGACGCGGCGAACAGTGACGGCCACCTAGGAGGAGTCAGTCAGTCAGAGTATTGCTGAAGGGAAAGAAAAGGAACTGTTGCCTGGGAGGATGAGGACACCACGGCCTTACAATATCGACGGTCAACAACAGTTCTGCCGGCTTAAAAAACGCCGCGTGCGCGCTAAAACCGGCGGCGCGGGACAAAAATCCCGCAGACGCACGCACGAAGATGGGCCGGATTCGTTAGGGATGTGGGGAAATTTTTAAACCAGCCATCCGTGCACGCGTGAAACGATACCGCGTATTTGCCAAAACTTCGAGCGCCCTATCCTTGAAACGGCCGTGCTCTATCTCTCTCCGCGGAGATCCGATAGCACCGAAGGGTTGTCTCTTTTGGAAACAGCAAAGCGCGGAGACCAGTGGCGTAACTAAGGGGGAGGCAGGGGGTACAAGTGCCCCGGGCGCCACTTGGGAGGGGGCGCCAAGCCGAGTCCACCCAACATGTGCCCTATGGGAAAAAAATGGCAGCGGGGCTACGCGAGGGGCGCGAAATTTCATTTGCCATGGGCTATGAGGGGCGCGAAATTCCATTTGCCATGGGCGCCGTCATACCTAGTTAAGCCACTGGCGGAGACTAACATTAAGAACCTCCCGAGATGAAAAGTTAGCGCCGGCTGACGTGTTATTTTGAAAAAGGGAAGGGGAAAGAGAAATTGTGTAACTACAGAAACTACCTCGAAAGGTCCTTTCCCGATTTGAAGATCGAGGCATGTTACGTCTCGGTTCCCTTCTCGCGCATCGCTGCTCGAATCTATTCTTCATTTTGTTCCGCACAGCCACTGTTCCGCACAGCCGTCGTGGCTGTGCGGATCAGAGTGAAGAATTGATTCGAGCATCATCTGGGCGCCGTCATTCTGCCAGGCGTCAGTGTCGTGGGACTGCACTCGGCCGGCGTCGGTCAGTTAAGACTTTTTTTTATTTTATTTCGTGTGTGTTTCTTCGCTCCGCTGAACTTTGTTTCTCGAATGCAATTCTGCTGAACGTTTTTTTTTTTCTGAATGTTTTTTGTATTAACTGTTTGTTAGCATCGTTTAGTTGTTGGGTTTATTTCGTCATGGCGTAGCGGCTTGACGGTGCTGTAGAGAGCGTGTTCGCATGCATTTGGTTGTGTCCCGTTTAGGGAATGCCCGGAGGAGTCGGTTTTTGTTCTTGCCGTGTGCGACTAAGTTTTTCCGTCTTGATTATTATTTTTTTTTTTTTTTTTACTTTTACGTGTCGTTGACTTCTTTGTATGACTCCCCACCAGGCGTGGACCTATTGCCTTGCCACCGCTTGAACCTAAATCTTTTTTTATTTGTTTAACGATATTTTTGTTAAGATCGGAGTTGGGTAATTTTATTATTATTCATTTATTTTTATTCCCTACCCCTCTCCGTGAAAATCTCTCCGTGTGTTTCGGACCATTTCTGTGTCATCCCTTTTGTGTATTACGGAAGTGAAAGGCCATTCCCTGGTGATCTGTGCGATGTGCGGTGAACAAACCCTAGAGTTTGGTTTCGGAAAGAATTGTATATAATATATCAATGATGTGGTGACTTTCTATGTCTTATTAATATGACAGCTGATAGCTAGTCATGCTAGTTTACAGTGAAAGTTTTATAAATCGAAACCATACAACGTCTGTGCCTCTTCGATATTGAAGGTCTACTAGGTCTGCTGATTTGATTAGATTTGTTTCTCGTGGTTTCCCGCTCTTATCAAAACATAAATGACTATTCAATACCACAAAATCCGTTTATAATTGATTACAAACCGCAGATAAAAATTAAAGAAAACTTTTTCGCAATTCATAGAAACGCACGGGTCGCTATGCCTGACTTAGGTCTTGCAAAACAAAGACGTCTTTTTCCGATATTGAGGCTTAAATATAGAACATACAAACAAAATACACACTTACTCGACTTGCTTTTCGAGTAGACAACTATCATATCTACATTTTAACAAAAAATAAAAAATGAGTTTTTTGAGAAAATCGATTACAAAATTGGTACTTTTTTTGGTTTTCGCATAACATTAACGTAAACGTTCCGCAAAGGATATTTCATACAACTGAGTCATTTTATAATATATATAAAGAGCGTGTTTGGGGCTCTCCCTAGACATGAAAAATATTGATGTAACCCAAGTAGACCGCCAGTATTTAATTGTCAAAGTGCGTCAACAACTCACCGAGGAGGCGTTTTTTACATTTTTACAGAAAAAAGCAAAAGCGCCGAAAACTATTTTATGGCATCAGAGCCTTTTAACTGCACTCACAGATTGCTTGAAAAAAGTTAAAAGTTTATAAACTGAAAATCCACGGCGGGAGATCAAGCGAAACATCCGACCCACGACGGATGTGAAAAACACCGCTTTCCGCCGCGGCCTCTTTTAAAATTCTTAAGTCGAGAACAAAAAATCCGACGAACTTGCCATTTGTGGCTACTGCGTTCTTAGAGACGACGCCATAACATATATTTTTTTCAACGAAATTAAAAATTCGACCCTTTTTGTTAGCACGATTTGAGATGAAAACACCCATATATATTTCTTTTTATAGAGAGGGTATGCTTTAAAGCTACGGTCTCGCGACAAACATTATTAATGCATTTCACAATTCTTTCCTCGATTGAATTTCCTCGTTAACAAACCATTAATCTATGCAAGAGTTTTTTTCTGTTTTTTTTTTTATTTATCTTTCATCGCATACAGATGGGAAAAGTGCCTACTGCAAACGCTTTAAGGTCCATTCACACACGTGCAACCGAGTAGGACTGAGAGAGACAAGACCGGTTTTTAAGCCTCTTACATCTTAGGACCAGCTCCGCAGCAGCGCACCCGGTCCTAAGACGTCGCAAGAGGCTTAAAGACCGGTCTTGTCTCTCTCGGTCGTTCGCGGTTGCAAGTGTGTGAACGAGCATTTACTGTACATCACAAAGAGTATACGTACCAAGCAAAAACTATTGTGAAGCACACGACTTCACTGGTACATAAGGAACATGAGTGTCGTTTGGAGTAACAAATTGTACGCTGTGTGATAAAAAAAAATTTAGCATAATCGTCAATGCTAATGGGTGTAATTTAAAAAGAAGGCGTTTGTAAAAACAAAATATGTATCAAATCATGTCGTTCAACACCTGAGACTCTGATGCAGAAAAGAAAAAAAAAACTTTTAGTCAAAGGAACAGACACAAAGGGATCGTCTCAAACTCAGCTAACTGGTTTATTTCTCAAACATCCTATATATAACCCACGCAGCCACTCTCAACCACCTTCAACACAGAGATCTCCTTTGTTGGGAAAATTTCCATATACGAAGAACATACACTTCACAAGAGACCAAGCGGTCAAACACACAATAAATGTCCTTATCATCAGGGACGACGGGAGACAGTGTCGGGACCTACACCTGGGTGACCTCAGGAACACGGCGACTGCTGCGTATATGTATACATATGCGCAGCAGTCGTATACATATACATATGTGTATATATATATATATATATAAATTTGAAATACTAACCAATCTTCGATATTTGGTCAGTATGTAAGGTTCAATATGGATAGAGTGAGCAGGCAAAGGCGAGAAGACCACACCGGGAGCAGGACAGACGGACGTTAATGTCCGGCAGACTCACCGAGAAAACGAAATGCGAAGAGGCGATCGGCGGCAGCTCGACAGTCTTTTTAAAGGCTGCGGCCAGAAAACAAAAAAAAAGAAGCAAACAATAAACAAGGGTGCAGTGTTGAAGATGTGTCTTCCAGACGCGGCGGCGATTGTCAGATCCGTGACAGCGCAACAGTGCGGAACGTTTTCTTTATAACAATGAGTTGGAAATGTCACTGCGTAATGAAGATAAAAAAATTCCCCAGCCCTTCAGAAAAAAGGTTACATATGATAGCATTTCTTGGGATTAACAAAGACAAACAAAGAAATAAGATACCGCACTGCAAACAATTGGAAAACGTTCTCAGATACTGGGCTTTGTGTTACTGCCTCTGAGCGGCCAATTTTGTTGAGTCAGAGAGTGAAAGTAGAAAGTGGTAAACCATATCGCTTTGTATTAACCAGTATTATTTTAATGCCCTGGTTTGAGTTATGAAAGCTCGCAATATAATGAGGCCTTGTCCTTCCGCTGGCAAAGCAAATTTTTATTCGCTGTCCAAACATCATAGTGGGGCGTTTAAGAAAAAAGAAGGCGAGAAAAAAACTGCTATAGTTGACATAATATTTCACCAGTCGTCCTATGCCGTTCAAAGAAGACCCTGCCATCGGGAGCATCAAAACGTTGTGGGCACCCAGACGGCTCCCCAGCCCAGTTGCCCGACTGCGGGGCACGGGTGGCGAACTTTCCCGCTTGGCGGCGGAATGAAGTCGGCCACGCGCCCATCGCGTGCGGCGCCTTGATAAGGCGGATCAGAGGCGGCGCAAAAGCAGTCGCTGCCTCGACTCAGGCACCGCTGGAAACAATGTTAATCGTCTTGTTCATGTCCAATTAAATGCAGTTTCTTGTTGTTGAAACCGTTGGCTCCGTGTTATTCCTCCGGGTCGGGTACGCAGCAAGGCAAACCGCCCACAATGGCGCCCAACATGGGGCCCGACGGAGATCACTACCCAAGCGAACCATCTTCATAAGTCTGCTCCTCCAAGTGCTGGGGAAAACTTGCACGGTGCGGTCGCAATCCCGCAGCCAAGCAGCATTGACCCCCGTCGCAACGGAACAAGCCCTCCCCACAACAGCCGGTCGCAAGCCCGGTGTGGAGGCCCTCCCATAGTGGTTTTTTACCCGATGACTGGAGGCGGTCCGACGGGCACCACGGTGCGGGTGGCCTAAACAGGCAACTGTCGTCCGACTGCTGCTACGAGTGCCAGCAGGCCGGCCATCATCACAACCAGTGTCCAAGACTTCTGGACACTACATACAAGAGGTGGCACGAAACGGCGGCAAGGGGCCGGAACCAGGACAACCAGGGAAACTACTACGGCCGGCGACGCTGAAACCAGACAGCCATTCGCCGACGGCCACTACAGTCCCTGGGAGCAGTGGGGCCGCGGCACAGATTCCATCGGTATGTCGAATCCAGCCCGAGCCTAAAATCATTGAGCCGCGCCTGACGATTTTCACTGCTCGATTTTCCCATTGCTTCACTTTTGGATTCTGGGGCAGCTATCTCGCTTACAGGGGATTTCGACTGCTTTCGAACTCTCCGCAAAGCAAAAAGAGATAAGCATCTCCGGGAGTGCCGAAGACACCGTTTGCAGCTCTAGCTTCTGCGTACAGCTGATAACTAGTCTGGAGGAGCCGTGAGGCTGCAGACTCGGTTTAATGGGAAGAAGCGGCGTCAGCGATTTCATTATCTGCCAGGACTCGTGGTACCCCTGATCTTGGGTCGAGATTTCATGACACGCGAAAGCATGACACTCGACTTTTCTGGTGGCGGATATCGGCTGGGGACAACAACCAGAGCTGACTCCGTTTACCAGATGGAAGGACTGCATCCGTAGCCTGCCCACTGCAGCCCACTTCACCGTGGTGCCGGACGCCTTGCCTGCTGGCGTTCGAGAATCGTTGCGAAAGTGCCCCGCGAGCAGCCAGCAGAAGCAGGAGCTGCAAGCCGTCCTGCAGTCTTTCTCACCGATGTTCACGGAAACACCTGGAAAGACTGACATCCTGCTGCGCAGCATTGAAGCCGGTAACGCGCCGCCTCGGAGATGCAACCCTCGACCGCTCAGCGACCACAAAAGGGCACTCCTAGATGCGGCGCTCGAGGAGATGATCGCGACCGGTTCAGTACGTGAGTCGAAGAGCCCTTGGGCGTTCCCCGTTCTTCTCTGTTCCGCAAAAGAGGGAACAGCCAGACTGTGTGGATTACAGGCGGCTTAACGATGTGTCCGTACGAGACAGCTACCCTTTCCCCAGCATTTCCTTTGTGATGTACTGCACACGCTCGGTAACGCGACCGTGTTTACAACGCTGGATTGCAGTCGCGGTTTTCTTCAGATCGAGATTCACCTATCAGACGTTCCAAAAACTGCTTTTATCTTCTTCCACAAAGGGTTGTTTCAGTTCACCCGACTGCCGTTTGGCTTGTCTAACTCTCCAGCCAGTTTTTAACGCCTGATGGATATTGTGTACTTGGGAACTCGAAGTACGAATTTGCCATGGCATTCATGGATGCCGTGGTTGTTTTCTCGAGAACTATTGAGGACCTTGTCGAACACCTTCGCATCGTACTTCAGCGAATGCGTTATGCTGGACTCACATTTCATCCCGGGAAAGTTCAGTTGGCCGCGCCCAAGATTAACCTCCTTGGGTTAGTTGTGGGTAACGGCACGGGCTCCGCCCCAACGAATATAAATTGCGCGCGCTAACGGAATACCGCAAGCCGACATGACGTAAAGAGCCTACAAAGATACCTCGGAATGATTGCGTTCTACCGGGATTTCATTCCACACTGTTCCGAGATATCCCAACCGCTCAATCACCTTCTAAAAAAGGCGTCAAGTGGTGTTGGGCCGAACAACAACAATGCGCATTCGCAGCCCTTTCAAAAGCTGTGTCTGACAACGCTTGTTTACAACTCCAGACTTGAACCAGCCGTTCGCTCTGCAGAACAGATGCAAGCGACTGTAGCCTGGGTGACATCTTGCTGCAGGAGTATATATGGCAGTCGGCCAGTTGCTTTCACGAGCCACACGCAAACTCCAGCCGAGCACAACTAAAGTGTCACAAAACGTGAATGTCTCGCCATTATTCGTGCTTTGAAGCGCTTCATGTACCTAGATTGCGCAACGTTCCATATTCAATCTGATCACTTAGCGCTCTCATGGCTAAGGGGACTTAAGAATCCAGCAGGACGTCTTGCTCGTTGGGCGCTTACGCTACAAACAGTACGACTACTCCATCGTGTACCGCCCGGGGTCAACCAACAAAGTTGCTGATGCGCTCTCTCGTGCTCCACTTGAAGTGTGGGCACCCTGGCGGCTCCCCAGCCCAGTTGCCCGACTGCGGAGCACGGGTGGAGAACTTTCCCGCGCGGCGGCGGAATCAAGTCGGCCACGCGCCCATCGCGTGCGCAGCCTTGATAAGGCGGATCAGAGGCGGCGCACAGGCAGTCCCTGCCTGGACTCAGGTGCCGCTGGAAACAATGTTAATCGTCTTCTTCATGTCCAATTAAATGTAGTTCCTTGTTGTTGAAACCGTTGGCTCCGTGTTACTCCTCCGGGTCGGGTATGCAGCAAGACAAACCGACCACAAAGTCTAAACAGCGACTACCGAGTGCAATTAATTGATTATGCCAAACGAACTTCGAAGAGGCTGGTCCGTCTACTCCGTTTGGCCCACTCACTCCTACGTGCGTCTGTTTTCGGACCACCCAGCAACTCCATCACGGAGAACTGTCTCCAAAAGCGCCCTCCCCCCCCCCACACACACACACACAAACACTACGTGCTCAACAGCGTTCCTCGGGCATCGGGGATGCACTCAACTGTGTACCGGAGCCGGTTGCTGACCGTGAAAGTGGGGTATCTCAAGAACACTTGCACATATATCCTTCCAGCGATTCTGACAAAAGCCTGGAACTGTCTCCGCAACCTCGCGAGGTAGGATCCCTCCGCGTTAAAAGCGATACGGCAAAGTGGCAAACAGCTGTGCTTGATAAAGGTTTGAACCCATGTGTATCGAGAAGGTACTGCAATAGGGGGGGTGTTCACTGAACGCCATATTTGAGGGCGCTGTTTGGAGCGCATGCTCAGAGACGAGCTTCCATTAATGAGGCTGCTAAGACCGGCAATCTTAATGGTGTGGAATACACGTTGCAAAAGAACGTCATGGAAGCTCGCCACCAGCTCGGAGCAGCGTGGAGCGAAAGCTCGCGCTGCAGAATCCCAGGAATCTTAGGTCTCAATCCCCACCCCTGCCCGCTTCGATCTGGATGAGCATCGTACCGGCGTGCGGTCGTGTATCACTACTGCGTGATGCACGTTAAAGACCCCAGGCTAGCGGCTGTACTGCACTGGCTAAATTTCTCATCTACAGCTGGGAGACAAATCGCCCGTTGAGGCAGTCTAAGTTCCAAGCTGTATAAACATCACACACCACAATTATTATTATTATTATTTTTTGTGGAAGCTCGCCTTCAACACGCGCTGTCGCGCACACAGCTATGGCCTTCAGTGAATACTCCCTATTGGGCAGGAGATCGAACTAGGGGGCTTTATCGAGCTTGTTGTGTCACAGCCCGGTGTTTACAAACACAGAATAACAAAGAAATTGAACCTCGCCATGCACGGTCTGGACACGAGCGCTTCACTCTTCCCAGTGCTTGTTGCACGAGGAGCGCCATTCGAATCGTCACCATCGATATCGCTGATCAAAAACAAACAAGAAAATTCGGTTTGTTGTCCCCACAGCTGAAGCGTGCCGCCAGAGGCGTGACTGTTCGATCTCCTCCCCAATACTTTCAAAATCTATCAGAATTTTACAGCGAAGCTGTTTATGGCTAGGGTTCATTGGATTTTTCATGTGCATCAACAAAAACTCGGAGCACTGTTTCTTTGTCGTCGTTCCAAGCGCTTGCGTGCCTAGTTTCCTTTTGCTTTCCTGGGGGTGGCGGTCCCGTCGCGCGCGTCTCTAGTTTCGTCCGGCTCCTCGGGGTGGTGATAGTCGTGCACGCGAATGTATATAAAAAAACCAGAAAGACAAGTTTCCGTTCTCCTTTTTCAATTCCATCTTCTCTGTCGCGCCTATCGAAGAGCAACGGCTGGGAACGGAAACGAGAATGTCAGCGGCGGTGGCGGGCGGAAAATACAACCGATGAAGATCGTGCATAGACGTGTTCGTACCTTTCTTCAAATTCTGTCATGTCTGTGTCGTGCGATAAACAGCTTCGCTGGTCATCCACATTCACAGAGTGGACTGGCTCACGATTTGTTTTTCCACTTCTCAGAGACCTGAACTTTTTGTAAGAAAGGCCGCTTAATTTGAGGTGTTCGAACGACACTGGTTGAAAGCGTATGTGTTTTGTCCTGTGTGCACATTGCTCGCAGTCCAAAATTTAGTACTTTGCGACTTCCGTTTTTTCTGCTTGGAAGAGGGCGGAAAAAGAGACAAAAGCCATTGAAGACAGCGTAGACCATTGAAATGCCGTCGGTGCGTGGTCAGCACGCTCTACTGCTCGACCTAATATTAACAAAGAATTATATTTCAATTCACTTTACGTCTGAGCGTGGCAGGAGCAAGCTCCGGGCTTGCAGCGTCCCTGTCAAGCACGCGCGCTAGTGCAGTGCAAGCACTGTCATAGCCTCCTATATACTGACAAAGCCTGGCAAATCGCCACGAGAAGCGGCCGCCGAAATGGAAAAAGAGGAGCGGCACACAACGGAGGAGAGGAGAGCCCACGTGACTGGCACCCCGCTGCGGCGAAACGCGAGGACCCGAAAGTGTGTTTCAGGTTCCCGCCGCGGCAAAAGCTGTGCGCTGACGTCCAGGTTCCCCGAGAAACGGCTCTTTGATGATCTGTGCGACCGGGCACTCTATGGCTCCGTCGACGAGACTGTTCAGGGCCACATGCTCGCGCTTGTAGCATCGGCTGCGTCTGGACTTAAGCTGAAACGAAGTATAGCTCGGTGCTTTGTAGCCCAAAGCATTTTTGGGAAAGGAGTACTGAAGCGCTTAGGAGTAGTGAATGTTACTGCGTTCCGTTCGCATCTAAATAGTAATTTACTTGAAGTGATCGCGGAATCTTATCACTTTCTGAGCGTTTTTATGGCTCAAAAAGGTTGCCCAAGAAGGTTAAAATATCTTCTTTTTTTTTAATCCTTAAGCTTTCCAAAATTTACTGTATTAATCAGTCATAATCGTCATCATCGCTGATGTCATCATCATCATCAATGCCTTTGAAGCAACCTTAGACCAGGGCCCCAAAATATCTTAATTAGGCTCTGCATCCATTCGGGCTGATAATATCTCTCGACTCTCCTAACTTGGAATTTTAAGTTCATGCTGACATACAAACATTCCACCGCATGATAATTTTCAGAAGAAGCCACTTAGCTTTGAGAAAGAAAAAAAAATAGAAACAAACTGGCGATCGAACCTCTGTGTAACCACGCGTTAACCAGACGCGCCGTATCTTGGACCTAGGGCGCAAGATTCTCTCCTTCAGTTCAACGCGAGAGCTGAGCCGGAAAATGTAACCACTGTAATTTTTTGATTCCCTGCTTTGTGTATACATTATACATTATTTTTCACGTATTGCTCACTAAAAGAAAGAAGATTTGTGTATCGTGTAACTGTCCCATCGCTACATAAATCTATAGGTTTATTACAAAACATTTTATTCGAGACTCATATAGATCGCGCTTGATGCGAAAACATAATGGCTGGTTAGTATATTCTAGCCTTGGGGCATTTTAGTACCTGGTATTTTAAAGTGCTTGGTTAGTACATACTAAAATAATGTATTGTTAACTACAGTGGCTAACTATTAGCAGGCAGGCAAAGAAGGGAATACCAAGGTTGGCAACAGCAACAAAAAAACGACAAAGTTGAGAAGAAAAATACGCTTTATGTAGTAGTTCATGTCGCGCCTCGACCTTCGCGTCGTTATCGTGTGGTTGTCGGCGTGTAATGTATAATGGAAAGACTCATAAGCATCGGCGCCCTTTATTCATTATTTCCTTCCCAAAAAGCAGACTCCAGTCGACTGGTGGAAAAAGGCCTAGGTATCCCGAGCCAGCGTTAGCCACCCAACAAATTATTCTCCTTCCCCACGCACTACCAACTGTTAACGGTAATTTAAAACTGTGCTTACGTTAATGATGAACATGCATGCTGCTAAAGAAAAAAATGAAGGAATAACCTGCTAATGGTTCCGAGTTACACATTGTCTCTGTAACCCTATATATAATTGTTAGCCTCGTATTGTTACCAGTTCTCGTTCTCGTCGTTTGATATTCATTGTCTTACAATTTTGAAAGAAGAATTTTGTATCAGCGTTAGTATTAGTGTTCTTGCATGTAGTGCGTTGCGTTAACCAATTTATAGTAGTTTTGTACAAACCAGCTTTTGAGCTTCTTTTTTTTTTAATTTGAGATAATGTCGTTACAAAACAAAAATCCATCTTTGTTGTTTTTGTTTGTTTTTTCTGTGTAACGTCATAAGCGTGTAAGGAATTTAAAATGCAATATACTATACATACTTTGTTTCAGCTGAAGTCCAGACGCAGCCGACGCTATGAACAATCAAGCAGCGTCAAAAAGCGCAAGTCACTGGGCCTTTTCCGTTTATGATTGGTTCAGTGATGATAGAACACGTACAGAAACATGATAGACACCATGATGGTGGCTTTTGAAGCTGGCTGATTGGTACCATCAGCTCGTAGCGTCAAATGCGTCTCGACTTAAGGTGAAGCGAAGTATAACAAAATGCGATCGTCGGATCATGAAAATTCATGTAATACACGTAAATGTGTATGCGTTTCCTTCACGATCATCTGGCTTTATATGCACATCCGTGTACAGTCGCCGGAAATAGGAGCTACCAGAACGGAACGCAAATGGGAGCAGAGGAAATTCCGAGTGGGGTGCAACAAGCACTATCGCGCCTTAGGAACCTGGCTAGAGACCCAGGGCAGCAGAGCAGAAGGCGCCTCGGTCGGCTGCTAGTCAGCGCGGCTGGTGGCCAAAATGGGCAGCTTTGGGAAGGCCTAGCCACCGAACGATTGGACATGAGCGCTGCGTCAGAGTTTGGCAGGGCACTCGAAGATTTGAGCTCGAGATGGGGGCCAATGACTGCGGCTGCGGGCCGTCTCAGAGTTGTTATAATCCCGCAGCAGATGGCGCAACCTACCGAACCAAACTTCATTGCCCGGTAGGTGTTGGAACCGACCCATATCATAATCGGGAGAGGAGGAGGGCGGAGGGGGGGGGGGTGCAGGGAGATAACCGGCATTCCCGCTTCTGAAAGCGTGAAGCTGCAGCACGGCCGATTACAATCGACGCCTTTTGGGCGTTCATATGAAGAGCCAAATTAGATCTGCTGGTGACGTTCTTTTCGGGATATTAAACAATGCACAATGTAGATCCGCCTCGACCTTCTACACTCGATACCGGTACTCGAAGGCGCGATTTTAGTCGGCCGTGATGCAGGTTCAATCATTAACCGCTGGAATGCCGATAGAAGTACCGTGGTAATAAGATGGGTGTGCGGGATTTCCTCCGCTCCGCTATACGCTCCCGGTTGTGGTTGCTCATATGTCCAGCGACTGTACGTCTTCGACTCCATGTCTCTTCCAATAACCTTTTTTTAATACAATTATTGTCCTTTATTGTCGTAAATAAAACGTTTACATAAATAACCTAGTTCACGTGTGCATAAATAACGTGTACATAAATTACCTAGTTTAAAATAATAAAAACAAATTCCCGCCTTTTTGCCGACGACTTGATAATATTTTCTGATTTAAGTAACAATGCAGACCAAGAAAACTGCAACTCAAGTCTTGATGCAATCGGAAATTTGTGCCGACAACGGCAATTGCAGTTCAATAAAATAAGAATGCATTTCTATGACCATGACCCGCAAAAAGTCTTCATCGTCTTTTTCATACACCCTAGATAACACTGCTCTTCAACATCTTTTAAATATCTCGGTATTACTTTAACATCTGCTCTTACGTGGAATGGCCGCATCGACTCGTTGTGCCAAAGTGCAATGTTTAAATTATGGTACTTAAGAGGTAATCAGGTACACTCTACACATGAAACAAAACTAATAGCAAACAAATGTTTGATTCGACTTATCAGAATATTCTGTTATTATCTGAGACCCCCACACTTTAACAAATATAAACACACTCGAAAGAATACAAAAGAAGGCCCTTAGATTTATTCATAACAAATATAGAAGATTAGATTACGTCAGCAGTCAGTACAGCTTAGCAGATATCGAGCCATTCCAAACACTTAGGGAAAGAAACAGACTCAGTGTTTTATATACATTTATACACCCTCATTAATGACGGCTTTAAAATCGATAAGACAGTCTATGTCACTACAAAATCAGTTAGGAGCACAAGAAGCTGCCATAGCTTATCGCTCACACACTATAGATGTCACAATGACTGTATAAAATTTTAATTAAAAAAAACTTAAGGATTAGAACTATTTGTCTTCTGAGATTGTAAATACCGCATCTGCTCACTCATTCAGAGCATCACTCTTTTCTCTGTTCAAATAAAATGGTCAATCGATTTCATGCGTGAAGCTGCTGTGTTACGCCTTCATTTCCGTTGCTTTTTATTTTTTATTTTCAGCCTTTACTTTAAAAGAATCGTTCAAGTGCATAATGTAAAATGATTTGCCTCTGTTTCACTATTTCAAGCACTTGTGTGTGAAGTCTATGTGTTTGCTCATTAATCGCGCCTGGCTATTCCTGTTGTTAGTGCTTGCTGGTTTCTGTATTATCAAAAAAATTTTGTAGTGTTTTTAAAAATACTTTCCAGGAGAAAGTAGCAGTATCTATAAATAAATAAACATATTAAAGAATTGCAGCTTTCAGTACCAACCGCCTCGAAAATCCTCGATGTAATTTCAATTCCCATTGCACCAATTACCCTACCTTGCACTTGTTCGTCCATTGCTTAAAGACACAGCCCCAGATCTAAAACCTTTCGCGAGACAACCTTTGTTACAGCTTTGACGCCTTTCAGAAACCGACGGTGTTTTTTTATTTCTTCGATTTCATCTGGACATACAAGCGCAGCCCTTTTAAAGTCTATCTAATTTGCAGTCCGGCTATCAAAGATGTCAAGTTCGTGTTTCTGTAATAATGCGCGAGATATACCGCACCAACTTCACCGTTAAATTGGATATATTTACACCACCTTTCTGAAAGTGATCCTCATCTTTTTCTTTCATTTCTCTTGCATGTTGAACGTCCCACCTGGAAGTGAAATTTTGTAATCCACATCCGGGCTCTACTCTTACGAAAATTGACTGTACAGAAACACTAACTACGTTTTAATAGGCAATGATAAATCGTGGTGTCGTATGACTCATCTCTTTTACATTAAGCATTTTGTAGTTTTGGTTTTTGAATATCTGTCGTAACAAATTGTTGTGCTAATTCTGATCTGGCAACAGGCCGCCTCTTCCTCCTTGCATAATGTTCACAGGTACTCAGAACAAAGTGAAACCATTTTTGAAGCGAATTATGGGCCAAATTCTGCGTCAGAAAGTCGATATGCACGCAGCTGCTTTGATGTGCACACTTATCTCAGGAGTGCGATACTTCTGACAATAGCACAGATCATTCAGCAAACAGAAAACGTACTAATAGGCCCACATGTTGGCTTCGTTGCTTGCAGATTATTCACGCATGACTCATTTTACGTAGGCACGCGCAAAATCGACCTTTGCGCAAAACACCAAAATATCACTTCCGATTTCACTTTCATATATTCACTTTCAAATTCCTTTGAATTATGAATGTCTCACATTTATATGCATGCTTGTGCATTAGAATAAACTCCCTTGTATTTCGAAGATTTATCGTTAAACTTTGCACGCTAATCTTTTCTGGCCCTCAATCAGTATGCAGGGTGTACATACATGAAGCACGGCAGCCTTCATGAATAACAGCTTCCAACTAAACGAAAGCCGATGCGTAAAGAAAGTATGTACACGGTGCGGGCTATACACCTTCAACGTGTTTCTCCAACATGACTTCAATTGTCTGACGGCCCCAAACATTAAAGAGGCTTCAAAAGATGTATAGATTGAGCTCGTTGGCCTGATATAAATACGTACTATGCTGGGACTTTCTTCGCGACTCGACATGATCGGTCCCCAATCAAGCACTGTCTATCCCTTCAATAACCATGTCTGTGACCACACATTCAGAACCACAAAGACTACCCATGGCAGGTTACCAACAAAATATCAAAGATACAACAAGTTTTATTTTCAATAATTTTTGTTTTCTCACGGATAGTTTTTGTATGGAATCGTTTGCCTGAAACACTTATTCACTCCACGTCTTTATATTCATTCGTAAATGCGTTACACCACTATTTCGCATGATTTGTGCATACTATTGGCTCGCAAATATTATAATTTTTCTTAACTGCGCACTCCATTCTCATTTTATTGTTTCTTTTAAATATGTATGCTTCATATTCTGATTTACGTTATATTATGATTCATACGTCTATACTGATCTGTGTAGTTCAATTGTGTTCATCCTATAATCTGTATAACATGCTCCATATCTTACTGATTGTTCTTACACTGCACCACCAACTAACGTATGAGTTTCGAAACTTTATAACCACCCTATTAAAGTTCTAAATGAAACTGGTAGTATTAGTAAATAGATAAATATAAAGAAAAATGGCATTTTGGATTTCGTTTAAAGCTCATAGTTCAGTTAGCGAGGCAAAATCCATCCGGAATAACAACATTCCTTTAAATTCGGACGAAATATTCCACCCCAATTCGCCTGATGCTCAACAATGGGATCGGTAAGGCATAGACTAGTCGACGAGTTTTAAAAAAAGTACACCGGTCATTTTCAGTGTGTTGAGTCGTGGAACTGGCTGAACCCCTCTAAGTCTAGCTGCTGTTTTTCAGTTCTCATGGAATCGTAACGAGTGCTATCCTAGCTCAGTAACCCCTGAAAAGACAGATGGCAACAGAAAAAAGATGGTGTGTCCCCGCATCCGGTTAGGGCTTACATAACATGCGGCTCAAAGCTGATTCATCCGTGCCGAATGAGCAAAACTACGGGATGTTTTCGAGCACTATTCCGGCGTAAAAGAAAAAAAACAATCAGTATAAATGAACAAATTAACCGAGTGCAATTAAAGTTTTCACAATGGAGTCTTTATGTGGTGCATTTATCGATCTAAAATTTTATAAGTGTTGGTTTCAGGGGAAAATATATATTACGCCTAAAAATACCTGTTCCTAAGCAGAGGGAGGAAAACGGCGCGTGTCCTTGTCCACTCCTTCGTGTTCGTCCTCCTGTGTTTGCGCGTACAAGTTTAGTCAAAACCCGTCTCATTGACGCTGCATACTCACTGATCAGACAACGTAAGCCAAAAACGTGAAAGCTTTTTAGAGATAAATACCCCAAAACAGATCCAGCAAATCCGAGCGCATGTGGTATATATACCACCTGCAAGTAACAGTTTCAACCAGACTGTTTTTTTTTTTGCTGTTTTTTCTCCGGTGCACAGGGGAAAAGAAAAAACACGTAAAGGTTTCTTTCAGGCTTTTTTTTTTTTCTGAAACCTATACATTTATCATATTAAAGCATAATAAATGCACCACCTATAGGACACATTTGTGAAAAGCTTCAATGCACTATGCTCATTGGTTGAACGATTTTTTTTACGCACAAATAGCACGTATAAACACTCTGTATAGTTATTAAAATCTAAAATTTTCGGTTTTCAAAATGTGTGATTTGGCAAAGCAAACGGTGTGAGGAAATTCTTCGTCCACAGCGCAAAAGCACCAAACCAAAATTACGCCACTCACACATTAGGCCCAGATACCTGCTACAGCTCTTCGTAAGCAACGACTTCGAATAAGACTGCGAGCATATGTTCTAAGGAAGACGACGCTGCGGACCTCCTTTGCTTAATAGCAGCAACATCGCAAACAAAAAAGAAGACAACCGCTCACCTAAGCTTTCATCTTTTTCACTCATTTTAGCATTTTTCTTTAAGTTTTGTATTTCTTTCTTTTTTTACTTTGTAAATTATCCGGGCTTGGGGTAAAGAACGGTGAACGGGTTAAGGCGAGCGTGTTGTGATTATGAATACTTACAGTATAAGGAATAAAAACAGGGAGGACTTTCACAGACAACCACTCCGGCGCTACTCCTTAATGAGACAGACAACCACACTTTTTAATGAAAGAGTGTGGTTGTCCATGAAAGTCCTCCGTAATTTAATTATTTCTATTTTAAGTAAAAAAAATATATATATGCTTATATATGCTGCCGCTTCTGACGCCCCCCCCCTTTCCCCTCCCCTTTTTTTGCGTTTCGTTTTATTATTTTTTGTTCAGCCTTACGCTGACAGTCAACCGCCTCCCTTTAACCACCTGACCCCGCTCTAGCAGGATTACCGGTCTAAAGATAAACGTATGACTGGTCCAATAAGCACGTGGCGTCCCCGCACTGTCGGCTTAGGGGTGAACGGAGTATACAGCGCCTTCCCATCAACTATTTAAAGAAAACAAAGTCAAATCATAATTATTCGGCGCTGTTTTCGTTCGAATGCGAGTGAACGAACTGGCCCAAACAACGATTTTGCTCCCATCAGCCATACTGCTCCCCTTGCGATCGACGGCAGACGACACTGCAAACTATCGAAGCCGATCCAATGCCACGCGAGTGTCACGTGACCTGTAAAGGGGGCCCAGCGACGCTCGGGGTGCGTAGTCACGTGATATGCTCACAGTACTGGATTGGCTAAGATGACTGATAGCGTCCGCCGCGGTCCATCGTACGGTGAAACGGACTATAGATGCTGTCTGCGGCTGACCTCTGCCCTGCGGTGCACTGCTAAGCGGTCCGTTCCCTCTACATCAAGTCGTCCCGAAAGCACGGAAGGGCAGCTCAGCGTTTCCCTTGCGCTGATCATAAACACCGTCGGGAAATCTAAACCCTGGGCGAAAAATAAAAACCGCTGTCAGGCGGGAATAGCAGAAGGAAGGCCCCATCGGAGCGTGCACCTGTTGGCTAGGAAAGGGCCATTTCGTGACCCATGCGGAACCCGTCAGAGACTCTGAAAGACTGCTTGTAACTACCCCTCCGTACCCTCCCGTCCTCCTATCCTCTTCCGCTCCCATTTAGCGCAAATATTGCGAAAATTGCCCCGCTAAATTTAGCGGGAGATTTAGCGAAAATTTTCCCTCTAAATGTAGTGGGAAATTTAGGAAAACTTAAGCCGGGAAATTCTCCCATAATGCTGCGCGCGGTTACGCCCGGTTGCATTATTCCCATAATGCAACGTGCGTGGTTACGCCGTTATAAATCCTTTGCAAATAGGGGGCGAAATTGGCGGCTGTAAAAGGTAAATATAGTAGTGATTATAATACATCATAAATATATCATAGACCTCGTACTTCTAAAGGAGTGGTGCAACCAGTTTTCTACTGTCAGTAAATGCCGCTTGGAATTAATCCTTGCCGTGTATGACCTACGCTACACACATTAGATCTCTCCACGCAATGGCAGTCGCAGAAAAAAAGAAAAGAAGAAACGTTTACCTTTTCAACTTGCAGACGGAGCAGGCGTCCACGTGATCTGGTGCCGATTATTACCGCCCATGTTCCTCATAGTCACACGCTAAGGTTCTCGAAACAAATGGTACGTGCTGACTTCTGGGTTGCTAGTCTCGTCAAACACAAAGTTGGGGCCGAAGTTCGCGGAGCGTGCTGATTGGACTCTCGCGACGATGGCTTCATGCGGAACGAGATATCAATCGTCTAAACTCTCTCGGTGCTTAAATTCCAGCGAGATTGTGAAACATAAAGTCGCAGCGAGCTTCATCGAAACGCGCGCGAGCAACACCGCGGGGCCAGCCGATTGAACGGCTGCACTAATAACGTCACGCCCGCGTGTCCATACATCCCTACGCCGCGTTGGTGTCAATGCTGTCTAAATTGTCCTCAGGCGGGCTGTGAATGCTCTAAACTTTCTCGTCCCAATATAGTCACTTGTGGAAGTTATCAGTGACTATAAAGTAACGTTTCACAACATTGGGAAGGAGTTATTTCAGGCCAAAATCTTCGCTTCGGAATCGACATTACCCCCTCCCCCCCCCCCCCCCCGCACACACACACACCCGCCCCCCCCCTTTTTTTTTGTTAGAGGTTAGAATTAAAACGGTTCGCGTTCTATGAACTCACGAGCGGCCATGACAGACTTCCAAGCGAGAGGCTCGTACCAGGGCTGTAGCGTACGTGTATGTAGTGCAGACGCGTTCAATGGCGTCCTTTTATAGTTCCTTCCCTTAACGTCAGAGTCAGGATTATCAGTTGTGAACGACATACAGTATTCGATGGCGCGTGTTAGAATCAACGGTGTCAAGTTTGACTGTGTACGATGACAGCTTGGAGTCATCGCGTTCTTAAAATATCACCGTCAATTGTGACAACCGGGCATTATTCTTATTTCCGTTGGTGAAAGTAGAATTAATCCCAATTTGACTAACCTTGGAAGGCCGACCACACCGACGCTTTTGTTCACCTACGTGACCGATAGTGACTATACCTGAGAAGAAAAAAGTAAAAATATTTTATACCCTTAAAGGGGCGACAACTGCAAGTAGGCGAAACCCGCCCGAAAGCAGACAACGTATACTCAGCAGGCATTGACCTAGCCACGTCTGCTACACTTCCATCATCTAGAAAAGGCTGAGATACAGGATAGGAACGGCAGGGACGTATTTCAGTAAATTCTGTTTTATCGGCGGAAATAAGAAGGATATCAGAATGGGGGGGGGGGGGGTCGACTTTTATGGTGTTGATTTTAGAACGCCATTATCCCAAGCCTCCTCCGTGCTTTCTAGAGACCACCAAACATGTTGGTCGCAGCCGATAATCTTTGTCGTGGCGTCACACGTATGAACCACGGTTGTCTCCCGCGCGCTCTCTCGTGCGGCTCTTGTTCGGCGTCTAAAGAAAAGTAGAGATTTTTCGCCCCTTCAATGAAAAACGTCACGAAGGTGAACGGATCTGCGGATTTCCCCCCACCATGTCATACCAGAAAGAACATTTGTGTTTGACGAGACAAGCGACCCTGACCGGTGTTAGGGATCGGCTATTCTCTCGTCGAAGTACTGACTGTCACGAGCGCAAATCGAGTACTGACGCAGTGCTCGTGTTCAATCTACTGGTTACATTTTGATTGTCGTCAGTGTGGGGTAGTCCCCTTGACCACGTCAACACTGCAATCCCCATGACCACGTCAACACTGCGGTCCTCATGACTACGTCATCAATTATGTAAAGAAGCGACTGATAAAAAAAAAAAGTCCGCTTTTATTTTTGAAGGTATAGCGTGAAGAAGGAGCCTGCGTTATGTGGGAGTTTGCTTGGGTAAGATTATAACGCCACGCCAGTAAGCTTGTGTAAACACTGTAAAATGAGAAACATTCCAACCCAATATGATTGCACGGTCCCTTGAGCAAAGGCGTCTCACAAGCTATGTTAAAACTAGGGCTCCGCGTTTTCGGATAAACCGATAAAATCCTAAAAACACTCGCTGGTAAAAATTTTCTTAAATTCGGATTTATCTGAAAAATTAAGAAATTCAATATCACAAGGCTAAAAAGAAAAACAAATTTCTACAAATAAGTTTAGTCAGAACACAGGTTCAGTGGTCATCAGGGAGGCTTTCCCAGATTCCTTCGAAATCTCGCAGTATTGAGCAAAGAAGGTTCGCCATTTATACCGTCAGGGTTTGTTCGGGACAAAGGTACATTATAAGGGTCACGACACAAACCACTCTTGTTTTCCAGATTGAACATCTTAGAGCAGGGGTTTCCAAACTTTTTGGCTAAGGGGCCGGTTCGGGGACCTGTTTGGGGACCTCGCGGGCCGGAAATCAGGTAAGACAATATAAACAAGGAAATACTCAACAAATATGCCGGAAGTATGCATTTAAATTCAGAAATATATGAACTAGAGCAAGAATTCGAAAATAAATGTAAGGTGTACTTATACACATACTTTATTTTTAAGTGAAATATTTTACTACTTTTGACATTACAACATAATTGTGACCATGAGAACACACCAGAGATAAATCAAAGTTCATGAACTTTGGCATATTCACACAGGGCAGAAGGCTCAAGAAAATGGACGATCAGATGAGTTCACTATGCACAATATACATAAGAACGCAAAGGATTTTTTTCATAGTTACGCAGGCAAGAAGCAGGGAACTGCGAATAGTAATTCTGGTGATGACAATGTACAATAAATAATATGCCGAGAGAACCGGCGTTTTGACTAAATTTTTCTAGACATGCGCGAATAATGGATCTTGAGTTCCAAGCGAATGGTTGTTTTGGCCGAATATTTTCGAATCAAATATCGAATAGTTTTTCCATGTTTTTCACTACTGCACCATGCCTAAACGAAAACCCATCTGATCTTGTAAAGGCTGTTCCCAAGCTTCAAATTGTCCATATCTAAGCTAATTTTAATCTAGCTATATTTCTGGACTGTCACCTCAGAAAGTCCATTGCCTACATGGGAATGACAAGTAAACGATGCATTTGACATAAAATTAAACCTACAGAGGTTCCCACCTACACCTAATTGAAAGGATTTATAAATTGTCTCCCTATATGCAGATATTCTTTACTAAATATAGAATTTGAGAAAAATAAAATCATGAATGATGAACGTAGGTTGTCAGGACATCTCTGCTTTAACATATACTCTTGTATAATAGCCACAGTTTCATTTTGAAAAATTAACTGTAGTGAAGATGTAAACATTCACAACTTTTCCGTTTCTTTTACACACCACGCGCGCACGCAACATCCTGCTTTGAAAGCTGGCTTTCTTCTTAATAACGTGAATGCAATATTTGTACTTTTCGAATTGTTGAGGGCGGCGGGTTAGCCCCGTTGAACGTGCTTTATCGAGTACCGGTGCACTGAGGAGAAACAACACCCGCAAAAACGAGCTTCTCGGGTGTTGCTTCTCCTCAGTGCACCGGTGCTCGGTAAGAAGCGCGCTGAACGGGGCTAACCCGCCGCGGTCAACACTGCGAAATATACGAATATCAGAGTTTTTCTCGAAGCGAATATCGAAAGCGTATTATTCGAAATTACTATTCGAAAATTCCAATATTTGCACACACTACAGTTTTCTCTCATCCTTTCTTATACCTTGGTTCGTGCTTGTGGTACGTGTCGCGGTGCCGATATTTTTTACGAGCGCTTATTTTTGCGGAACGCGGGCCGGGCGTCTCTGGAAAGACCGCGGCCATCCGCGGGCCGGCCGGAACGCCTCCGCGGGCCTGATCTGGCCCGCGGGCCGGGGTTTGAAGACCTCTGTCTTAGAGGAAGGTAGGGTTGTGATTTGATAACCGTAGAAAGCTATAAACTCTTAGATTTTATAGGAGAAATGAATGAAAGGAAACTCTAACCAAAAATTGATACGGAGCCCGACGTTTCAAGGCCAGTTTGGCCCCTTGATCACGGGTGACTGTTCTTGTCCTTGTCGTCGTCTTGCAAATTGCCCGGTGTTTTTGGTTTCTTTAAAGCGGCCGTTGTATCTGCACGTGCTTTATGGTTCGTAGCGCCTCGCGTGATGCACCGCAAACCAGACACATAGGCGCTTGGCAGTGTCCCAGCTGATCGGTTGACGTTATTTTTGGTGTTCTGAATGTACCAGGACTCTAATAAAAGGCGTCTTCGCCAGTTTCTTTCCGTGCCAAGAATAGAGCATTTGTTGAATTCAATCGTGTGACCCTCTTTTTGGACGTGTTCTGCCAGCGCACTACCCTGCACGTTATTCTTTTTGACGTCATACTGATGCTGGCGTAGACGTTCCGGGAAGTTTTTAGTTTCCCCAACGTAGGAGGCGCCGCAGTCACCACAGGGGATCCTGTAGACGAGTCCCTGAGCCTTTTCTTTAGGGGGACGATCCTTTGGAAGCGAGAAGAGGCGTCCAATGGTGGACACCGGTTTATGTGTCACACTGACGCCGTATTTTCGTAATACGCGCGCGAGAGTCTCGCTTGGGCCCTTGATGTACGGGACGCATACGCGGTTGGGTGGAGGAGGGGCGTCTTTTGTTTCATTCTGTCTAAGGTTTTTGTACACGTTGTTCAAAAACCTGGCAGGATAGCCATTCTGTTTCAGGTCGTGTTTGATCGTTGTGACCTCTTTCTTAAGAGCCTCTTCAGTGGAGCAGACAGTAATTGCTCGCCTGAAGAGTGCGGAAGCCACAGAAGATTTGTGCGTTGCAGGGTGGTAGGACGCAAAGTTCAGGTATCTGCCGGTGTGTGTCGGTTTTCTGTAAACTTCGAATGTCAAGCGGTTGGACTTTCTCTTCGTGAGCACGTCCAAGAATGGGAGAGAACCGTCAGACTCCAGTTCAATTGTAAATTGTATCGCCGGTTCAATGGAGTTTAAGTGGTTGTGAAGGTTGTTGATTTCACTGGTTTTGACCACACAGAAACAATCGTCCACATACCGTAAGAACACGGTGGGTTTCGGGGCGAATGTCTCTAAGGCTTGCCGCTCGATCGCCTCCATCGTGAGGTTAGCCACGGTGACGGAAATTGCTGCACCCATTGCCGTTCCACTAGTTTGTTTGTAGAATTGACCCTTGAAAGAAAAGTAGGTGCTGGTTAAGCAGAGGTCCAGAAGGCGGCAAATCTCATCGATGGAGAGGCAAGTCCTCTCGGAGAGTTTCGTGTCAGACGACAGTGCCGTTCTTGCTACAGACACCGCAAGAGGCACAGGCACACTTGTAAATAGAGATACCACGTCGAAGGACACGAGACTTTCGTCATCGTGCAGTTCGAGACCGGAGGTGAGCTCGATGAAGTGGCCGGAGTTGTGCACGTACGTGTTTGTCCTCCCCGTGAGGGGTGACAGCAACCGATGTAGGTAGTTGGATAACGCACGTAGCGGTGATGTGGTGAAGTCCACTATTGGTCGAAGTGGAACACTGGGCTTGTGGATTTTCGGGAGGCCATAAAATGCAGGGGTGGACCCGTTCCTGCAGATAAGGCTCAGGTAAAGGTTTCGAGAATCCGGATAATGACCGAAGATCGACGAAAGAGCCTTGTTTAAAGTTGCTTGGATCTTGGTAGTCGGGTCTTTTGGCAACGTCATGTACGCAGTGGTGGCGAGAAGTTTGTGGGCCTTGTCGTCATAGTCGGTACGGTTCATGACCACTGTCGCATTCCCCTTGTCGGCAGGCAGAATGACAATGTTCTTGTCTTCCTTGAGATTCTTGATGGCTGCTCTCTTCTGTCGTGTAGTTTAGACGCGCTGCACTTGAAAGACGCTACAGCCTTCAATCGTGTTTTCAGAAACCGGCACATGCAGGCCATACTGACAGCGTTGCCATTGACGCAAATCTTCTGTGGCGTCCGCACTCTTCAGGCGAGACAATTACTGTCTGCTCCACTGAAGAGGCTCTTAAGAAAGAGGTCACAACGATCAAACACGACCTGAAACAGAATGGCTATCCTGCCAGGTTTTTGAACAACGTGTACAAAAGCCTTAGACAGAATGAAACAAAAGACGCCCCTCCTCCACCCAACCGCGTATGCGTCCCGTACATCAAGGGCCCAAGCGAGACTCTCGCGCGCGTATTACGAAAATACGGCGTCAGTGTGACACATAAACCGGTGTCCACCATTGGACGCCTCTTCTCGCTTCCAAAGGATCGTCCCCCTAAAGAAAAGGCTCAGGGACTCGTCTACAGGATCCCCTGTGGTGACTGCGGCGCCTCCTACGTTGGGGAAACTAAAAACTTCCCGGAACGTCTACGCCAGCATCAGTATGACGTCAAAAAGAATAACGTGCAGGGTAGTGCGCTGGCAGAACACGTCCAAAAAGAGGGTCACACGATTGAATTCAACAAATGCTCTATTCTTGGCACGGAAAGAAACTGGCGAAGACGCCTTTTATTAGAGTCCTGGTACATTCAGAACACCAAAAATAACGTCAACCGATCAGCTGGGACACTGCCAAGCGCCTATGTGTCTGGTTTGCGGTGCATCACGCGAGGCGCCACGAACCATAAAGCACGTGCAGATACAACGGCCGCTTTAAAGAAACCAAAAACACCGGGCAATTTGCAAGACGACGACAAGGACAAGAACAGTCACCCGTGATCAAGGGGCCAAACTGGCCTTGAAACGTCGGGCTCCGTATCAATTTTTGGTTAGAGTTTCCTTTCATTCATTTGTCATTCCTAACCAGGTGGATGTCCACCGAAAGGTTTACGTTTAATTTTATAGGAGGGACGGCTGAGGCTTTTTTATCTTACTAGTCCACCCCGCGCAGCCGCAGGGAGAAGCGGTAGAATAGGATGAAGAAAAAAATAGCAAGCCTTCCAACAACTACGTAAGGGAGTTCAGTGATTTTGATATGTATTTTTCCAGTTTTGTCTGGGACAATTAGTATTACTAATGGAAATGAGCGCCAATGTCATGTGGTACACGTGCCTTCTTATAAATCTATAGGGCAGGGTTATACACGCCGGTTAATAACTACTTTTATTTTCGATCCTGAAAATTTGGAAACAGCAAAAATTACTCCCTGCTTCGGAGAATTGTGAATCTAACAAAAATAAAATCGGATAAACTCCGAATATTCGGCAAAGAAATAAAAAACCTAAACACAAGTTCCGAATTTCACGAGAAATAAACTCCGAAGACACGGAATCCTGCTTAAAACCAAGAACACAAATCGCAGACCGCAGCTGTCGCAAAGCTTCATCATCATGCCTTTCGTTCAGCAAAGGGGCGAGGTTATGCTGGCTTGAGACGCGAGTAGAAAAAAGAAGGGGAGCAGTGACGTCGACTGCTCGACTCGTATGCAACGCTGCAAATAAACTGAAGAAGACTATAGCAAAATCAGTCCTCCCATCGCTCTACTCGAACACTATTTATTTCAGAGCAGTCCCAGAAAGGACAGGAATCAAATGTTTCTACGAGCCAAGGGAATGAAGCGCGCCGTTCCCAAAAGAACACGCGAATTCATCAGCGAGACCGCTCCAAAACGTCGGACCTCAGAGTGAGTCCCACTTGTATCGTTCGTCATTACTTCCAGTCCACGATCACGAAGATAGAAAAAAACGCACGCCGAAACATGACAAGCAGCAATAAGAAATTGGTCACGCGCGAGAAAATAGCATGAGCGTCGAACTCTGCCATCCATAAATAACGGTCGGCGGACACGCTTCGTCAGCGTACACAGGACGGAAGAGCTGGAAAGCGTGTGCCTCGGTGTCCGCCCCGAAACACCAGGTGAGGCATCTTCTGAGACCGTTCAAAAGACATATTCTCTCTAGGTCTAAGCGCCGCACAAATATAGCGAACGTGGCAGATATAACCGCTTTTTTTTCTTTGTGTATATATCTACGAATAGCTCTTAAAAAGCAATGAAGTGAATGTAAGGGCGCAAACGAGTTGGTTTAGATTGAACATGGCATAAACCCCGAGACTGCAGGCACAAAAACGACCTTTTAGTGTTCCTGTCGTTTTTTGCCTGTAGTCTCGGGGTTTATGTCATGTAAAAAGGAAGTTTGACGGATAAAAAAATAAAGACACCTTCAATTCATTTTTTCCATCGTCGTTTTTATACCGCAGTGAGTCAACGCATCAAGTAGCTTTAGTGAATAGTTTGTTCATTATCGAATTATTATTCAACAAGATAATCTGCGCGACTTTTCTATCTACCTTATTACCTAAACCCCGTGACAAGGAGGAATAGAATCAGGGTTTAGATTATGATGTTTCCTAACCAGTTCGCCAGCATTCGTTTTCATATGGCCTTCTATTTAGCTTTAGGCGTCTTCTTATTTGTCTTTTTAATATTCCCGTGGCTAAAGCACCCGGTCCCGATATGCCCACAACCGTTATAAGAATTACTGAAGAAAGATTAAGTAGACAGGCGAGCTAGTTGATGTTACACATTTTTGAAAAAAAAGCAAAAAAACTTCCGTCCGTCGTTTTTTTTTTTTTTTTTCAAAAATGTATAAAATTTATAATGAGATAACAGCCTATTCGTATTGTTTACTGATAGCCGCGTGCAGTGCTATCAGTGGCACGGGCTCGAGACCTTAGCTATGCGCATAGCCTCCTTTATACTCACAAAGCCTGGCAGTTCGACGACGGAGCCATAGAGTGCCCGGTCGCAGCTTTGGAACGCGAGGATCTGGTGAGTACAGAGCATCAAAGAACCACTTTCTCGGGACCCTGGACGTCAGCGCACAGCTTTTGCAGCAGCGAGGACCCGAAACACACTTGTTCGTTCGGGAGAAGTGTGTTTCGGCGTCTCGCCGCAGCGGGGCGCCTGTCACGTGGCTCTCCTCGCCCCCCATGCGTTGTCTGCCACTCCACCTTTTCTATTTCGGCGGCCGCTTCTCGTGGCGATCTTCCAGGCTTTGTCAGTATATAGGAGGCTATGCTTTGCGATATCCTTTGTTCACACGCGAACTCGCCCAAAGTATATTCTAAAGTCACGCGCACTCGTCCGTTTATGCCACAAGGCTGCTTAGAACTTGTTGCTAAAGTATGTGCTCGATATCGCCCGTGTCTTCAGCTGAATGACGTTTATACCTCTGCGAAGTAGGGCAATCTTACGCGAATGTCTGGAAGGCTTTTGAGGTCGTCTAAGATCATACAAAAATATATTTGAGCAATATGTGAACGCGCATGCCAAGTGCAATACGAATGCATACGAAAAAGGGCAAGATAATTGGGGGATTTCTCAAATTACAAATGTCTTTGCGCTCAAATGCTTGAGAAATCCCCATCTGGCAAAGGTAACGCTTGACCCATCGGTTTATTAAATAAGCACTGCGCTTCATGCTAAGAGCCAAAATTTCGTCACACAGTCCAAGCTTCTCAGCATGAGGCCAAATATTCATTAAGGCGCAGCAGTGTAAACAAGTAACTTAGCCTTTTTATTGTATTCGGTGAATTCAGATATGCCTACAATCATTCGAAATATTCCAACGCTGTAGCCTAGAAATTTAGGAGCAATTATTTAATCGTCTCTACGAGAGTTATTTATGTGTAAAGAATACAATGACATTCCTGATCGATGGTTCAGTAATGTGAATCTCACAAAGCGCGCAAGGAACGTGTTTCTTCGCGATTAGAAGATGTAAAATATAATATAATGCATTTTCAGAGGAAACAAGGCATGCGGATGTAAGCGCCAAGCTAACAATTGTAAAGGTGCAGGTGGCTTGCGATTAGCGTTCTTTGCTCAGTCAGATTTTATACACCTTTAAAATTACGATCTAAATTTGAAAATGCTGTACAGTGGCGTGTTCAAAAGTCACCATCGAGCTGGCAAGTCCATAATTTATATAACGTTCACTTCTAAGCAACTGCATGTGTGGAGAAATGTTCAACCAACAGCGAAGGCTCAATTGGACAAGCGCTTTGGGAAGATACTTCCCTTCTTCAAATCTGAGCCCACCAGTCACAAAAGAAAAATGTTCTGCAACTGTAGCGCTCTCGCACTTGAAGAAGGGAAGCCTCTTTTAGCAACGTTTGTCCACTAAAACAAATGTTGCTGTTTGAACCTTTCTCTGTGTTTATGACTTTATTCGTGAACATATATGTATAAGTGAATTTGGTTCAACTGTATGTTGTTAGGAAAGTGCAGGCTTCGCAGTGTTGGATATTCCGCCATATTGCAGTGTTATCAGAGCTTTGATGGGATAGTGCGCCGTAGATGCCTCAGCATCCTCTGCACTGTTAGACGCATTACTGTAAAACTAATGGCATCAATACAACTCCCTCAGAGAGTTAAAAAACGCACTGAGTTGCAGTCGTGTTTACTTTAGGTCGCCGAACCTAAGAAAAAGGCCATCACAACACGATATTAACTTTTTCCGGTTCTCCTTATCATCTATGTTAAAAAAAAATTTGTGACAGTACTACGAAACGTGTGGGTACGAGCAATGATCTTTGAGAGCCCTATACCATATTTATGCTTGAAACTCCAGCATTCACTCAACCAGGGTATGTTTCGGATCGAGATGTGCCCGCGGTGGGGCCCTACCTCAGTGGTAGAGGTGGCAAGTAAAGTCTGTGCTTCTTCGGACACGTGATGATCATGGAGCAATAGAATATAATAAATAAATTACTAATGGCGACAATAAAATGAATAGCCGGAAAAAAAATAAAACGCGCAAGGGGCTTGATCTGCAAAGTTTTTCATACAAGATACGTGAGTGTCAAATATGGAGACAGTCTAGCGAACGCGGTCACATCGACTTTCGTGTGACGAGCACGCACAAATATCACGGAATCGAAGGCAACTCAATCCATGGATGAAATCGCTTGGGCAACAAACAACAGTTGGGGAGGTTGGAAGGTTTTCGCCAAAACCAGATGTCATCGAGACATCACGCAAGTGCATAAACACCTCTTCAGAAAGTGGCACGTGGTCGATTGCTACGGTTCGTGTTAACATGAATGGGGCAGTGGGGAATGGAAAGGGAGAAATCGGAACGGGAAAAATACACAAACTTCAGAAAACTACAAAAACCCAAGCGCAACGTTGTTTGTTATGATCGCAATTATCTAAAAACACGACCTATTTTGCCGAAATGGCCTCAAGTGCCCCCTTGTTCGCTCTCGACTCGATCAACACCATCCTTATGACTGAGCGTCAAAGGTTGATGGGTTCGCATAGGAAAGAAATATGCAGCTGGCTTAGCTAACAACGCGACCAAATCGTCAGATCCGGAACAAGCAGTCGCGACAAAATCAGTGAGAATAAACCCTTTTCGAAGATTGCCTTCTGTTGGCAGCTGTGGAATCCCTGCGCAGTGGCGTACTAAAACCGCAACGTCACGGCACACTTTATGCGTTTGGTTCGATTAACTGGCAAAAACACGCCCTAAAGAAAAGGTGATGAGCTCAGTGACGTCGCACCTTCGACGCTGTTTGATTGACTTTGTCTAGGCTCTAGTGTTGTCCGCACTCCGACGTTCGCTACCTTATGGAATGACTTGCATGTTCCGTGATGTCAGTTGTGCCGCCATTGTGCAGCGGTTTTGACATTTTAACAATCGGCACGTGACTTTCAGCTTCGATGGGTCTGTTGTGACTCATCTTCACGTGACCAATTGGGCACATCCATTGTGACTGTGACACGTCTGCATGAAACAAAGCGCTATGGCAATAGCCGGCCGGCAAAAGACAGGCAGCGCCAGCAGAGTGAGAGCCCACGGTTATACCCTGTCTCGTCGTAACTTCGCAAAGGGTGAACGATAAGCCCTACAGTGCATGCCTACGGCTTCGATATGCGCTACGTATACGAGCGCAACGCACACATAATGGAGCATGACGCAGCGAAGAGCCTTCTTCGCAGTAAAAGCGCACTCCGGTGATACGTAGTCACGTTCCGATTGGCCCGCCAGGGCCGTAGCTTCCGCTGTGCTGGCCTGCTATGCGATCACGGCTTTTTGGCCTACACCGTATTTCTTGCTTCAGACACAAGGCTAAGAGGCGTCACCAGGGTAATAGCTCACGTTTGAACAATGCAGCCACCACTTCCAAGCATACCCAATGTTTCTTGCTTCAGTCGCGAGATAGCGCCAAACCAAACAGCATTGCAGGTTGCCTATCAGGGTTTGACCACCCTAAAGGAATGCAGCCACGAAAGAAAAAAAGAATTCCAGATTGACCAGGAAATTTATTCACCGAGCTATATCATCAAGTCGATAAACCTGAAACCAAGAACCGTATCAACGTTTGATGAGAGGCTGCGAGACATTAGTAACTATATTTGCAAGAATACACAAAAAAAAAAGTTGTAAGCTTCTTTTTTTTAACATCACTCTGTAATACATTCCCGATGTAATTTAGAAAACATTTTGTAAGTCTACGAAATTGTTGTACGAGATCGCATGTACAGCCGACGATTGCAAATATTTTTCAAATATTGTTTTTTTCTTTTTTTCTGTAGGCTGCGATTAGATAAGTGGTGATCGTGGGACCTGCGTGATTCACCATGCATCGCGATTCCAGGAAATGCAGAGGTTATGATTATGCACTGAGAGAAAGAAGAGTGAGGAGGAGGGGAGAGGGTGAGTGCAGTTAGTTTAGACACGCTTTTTAGCGGCGATTTACCAATTGCATTCCACGAGCTCAGTTAATCAGCTAAAATGTTGTACCTTTATGTTTCCCATCAACCCGCGGGTTTGAGCCTGTGTCTCCGAGCTTGGTTTATTTGTTAAACAAGATTAAAGGGGTCATGGAAAGAAATCTGGTTGGAATATTCATGACTTGCAAGAGGCGTACTGGTCCTACTCTGGCCCCAGTGTACTCGCAGAGACCGCCACTGATTTAGAAGCTTCTTTGTCCCGCTGAAATTGCGAGGATAAAAGGGGACTATTTCTTTCAGTCTTGCTTTCGCAAAACTTGATGACGTAATTGTGGGATCGAAACCGCCTGCCTGACGACAGTCGAGCGTGGCTCGTGGCTCACGAAGTTGGTTTTCACCAACTTCGTGGCACTAGTGGAACCCGAGAATACTCGAACGCACCGCCACTGACCAAGAAGCGGCTTCGTCACGGTGCAGTTCCAAGGATATAAGCGGACCTTTTCTTTCAATCTCTCCTTCGCGAAACTTGATGACGTAGCTGCGGGGACAATGCGATCTCCGGGAGTGCGTTATCGAGCTTTGCGAGTCTCGCTGTGACGATATTTAAATGCTGCTCATATAGTGGACCCGAACACTACGTAGACATTCGATTTTGGCTCGTGAAAATCAATGCCTCGACATGCATTCGGGCAGTGGCTCGTGCCCTGTACTCCGCCGACCCCAACGCGTGGCTATGTTAACAACATTGGCGGCATATAATCGGCTCCAGATCACGTGGCCGCTTGTTCTGGCTGCGAGTTGAGGGGAGTAAACGATGTTCGCTTTTTTCGGATTTGTTTTCTCTGCGTAAAGAAAAAAAAAAGCAACGTGTGTTTCATAGGTTATAAATGTGAAAGAATAATTCTAGGCTGTAGTTATTTATAATAGAAAAATTGTTGCATAGCCCGTAAGCTGCACTAATGCGGTTTGTGCAGGTGAGCTGTACGGCCAGCTGGACATAATACAGGGCAGTGGCGTCACGAGGGTCAGCGGCACCGGGGCGGTAGCCCGCCGCGCACCCCCCCCCCCGCTCTCGCGTGGCCCACCGCGACTAGCCCCCCCCCCCCCCCCGCTTTCGCGTGGCCCGCCGCGACTCCCCCCCCCCGCTCTCGTGGCCCGCCGCGACACCCCCCTGAGCCCTGCACCCGGGGCGGTCCGCCCCCCGCCCCCCCCCTTGTGACGCCACTGATACAGGGTGCCAATCATCACGGTAAGTCAAATAATTAACTAAAATTTGTTAATTAACTTTCAATGTATAATAATATACATATGGTTCAAATTATAAACTTGCTGAGCGTCATCGGAAACCACTATATCAGTCATTTTTAAAAAGGCTTTGAGCGCGTGGGAAGCGCAGTAGTGCGCTAAAATTACCACTCGTGCATCAGTCACTGGGGTGGGAAAAGGCGGATGATAAGAGACGGAGAAACCGTGCGGGCACATTTTCGCACCGGTAGCCTTGCTCCTGCTGCACGAATGGGAATTTTAGCGCACTACTTCGGCTTCCCATGTGCTGCGATTCTTATGTAAAATTTACTGATTTAGTGGTTTTCAATGGCACTCGGCAAGTTTCGAATTGGAACCACATGTTTCTTTCCAATAACTAAAACGTTAATTAACATATTTTGGTTAATTAGGTGACCGATCGTTATGATTAGGGCTAATACTATGTCCCTCTGGCCGTATAATTCATCTGCATGAACCGCATTGGTGCAGCTTTCACGGCTTTTTTTTTTTTTAGCAAATCTATAAAGCTTAAAAAGAAACACCCTTTATATGCCTTATTCCATTGTTTTCCCTAGGGCTCACGTTTGTAGACTGTCAGTCTACAAACGTTTACTCCGGCAATCGAATGTTGTGGGATAGATCTAGAAAATGCCTACTTGAAAACCGACATAAAAACCTGCAAAAACCGACCGATAGAAGGAGCATGACGCGAAGTAAAGCGCCATCTGCCATACATCGCTACATGCACAATCGTGAAATCCAAAAGATCTGTAGCCTCATGACGGTCGTCTGATGAATATATTTTAGGATGTTTTTATACGCCAATTGAAATTATGATTTGCTTAAATTGTCAATACATATATACGCAGGAATGTCAACACACACTTTATTCACACTAAAGCTATTGGTAAAAAAAAAAAAAATCATTCAAACTTGCCAATGTCACGCAAGGTCTAGCATTTGATATACGCGTTTAAAATTAGTTTTCCTCGTGCACACACAAAAAAAAAACATATTCTTACACCCTTTATCACATATAAGACACCCCAAAACTTCATTTGGACGTACCATGCACTGACGTTACCAACTGACGGTACCAACTTTCACGAGCGGCTTGAGAGCCGAGTTGTACAACTTATTAAAATAGCTCATGTACGTGTGACTGAGTGCAAATAAATAATCGGGGTTTTCTTGGCCCTACACTTTAAGAAATGCTTGCGCGTCTACTTACCCTCAAAACATTCAAAGAGCCAATCTCTGCGATCTACGAAGTCGGCTCAGCGAATGATGAGGCAGAACATGTGTTTAGACCTCAAAATGAAGTCTGCGCTGTGGCATTACGCAATGCAAAGCGTCATGCTTGCATTGCGTAATGCAACAGCGCAGACTTCATTTTGAGGTCTACTAAACACATGTTCTGCCTCATCATTCGCTGAGCTGATTTCGTAGATTGCAGAGATTGGCTCTTTGAGTGTTTTGCAGGTAAGTAGACGCGCAGGTATTTCTTAGTGTTAAACACTGTTGGCAGTGTTTAACACTCTGCAAACAGTGCAAACACTGTTTGCAGTGTCTCTTAAAAAACACTGCAAAACCTCAGTGTTTTTTTTCCGTAGTCTTTGATACGTACTTTAGCTGTTTAAAATGTTATATCCGACCGTCATCAAGCCTCTCGTAAAAGTTGGGGCCGTTAGATCGACGTCAGTGCGCTGCACGTCAAAATAAAGTTTTGGGGTGGAATCAATCGTGTTGATAGATTGGTTTATTTTTAAAACACGCTTAAAACAAAATGTTAAAAATGGCTCTGGAAAGAGCTTTACTATAATATCTTGATAGAAAAGTAATTACACGTTCATCTTTAAGCTAAACTACATCAAGATTCAGTGCCAATTTTCATATTGGCGTAATTCACTTCAAAATCCGTTTTCTCGGCACTGGAATAATTTTGAAAGAAGCGACCTTCTCTAGACTCATCTTTCGGCATCCTTCCTACTTCAATAAAAAATTATATCTTACGTACGTTTTAGAAGTATCTTTGTGCGCCTGAACCGTACCATTTCCGCGCTTTTGTTTTTCAGTTTGTTGTTTATAATATGACACATAAAGGGCCGGATTCTTTAAAGTGGCCTGAAACGTTTATCTTTTTGGGGAGTTCGAGTTTTACGAACTGCATACCGTAGTGCGACACAAGCAGATTAGTACACAAGGACACTGAGTCAAACTTTAATTTCCGCTGCGAGATTTAAAAAATAAAAAGCGAATATTCGTTGTTGCTTTTTCTCATTCAAAATACTTTCCGCCTTCCTACCATGACCCCTCCCTGGTGCCAAATATATCATCACTCTAACCAGGTGGAGAATAAAAGAAAGATTATTTCAATCGCGATCGAAATCACGATTGAAATCATGATTTATATCGGACCACGTTTTACTATATGACCATTTTAATCAAACGTTTCCCGAAAACAAAATTCCCAAAACAGTATCTATACCGTTTGTCGATCATTTTCGGCTTTCTATGTGCATCTGTTTTGTAATAAAATCAAATAATCATCAAGCAAGGAAGATTTCTGTCAGGCTGAACACGAACAAAAATCGGTGCTTTTCTGAGCAAATTGGAACTTTGAGCTTTCTTTCTACCTTACACTTTGTTAGTCAGTTGTGCAACGTCCCGTTGCAAGCAAATCAGAAAGCAAACTAATAAGCAAATATCGCTTTTTTCGTTTTTTTTTTTTAGCTAGCTAAAAATTAAAGCTGATTTTGTTTTATTGCAGCTAGATTTACGTAATAAAAATTTGCTGATTAAGCTGTTCCTCAGGTTACAGTACCTATTTCTTCCGCATCGTTTTCAGTAGTCGGACGGATTGATCAATCAATTGTCACGTTTAAAAGTACGTCTAGTGATAAAGAATCACTATTTTCGAGCTACAGTGATTTAAATCGAATGGATCTGATGTAAATCAAATAAATATAACATAAATCAAATTATTTTGCTTGATATGAAATAAATATGGTTTGATATAAATCAAAGAAATCTTATTTGAGTTTTTAAAAAATCTTGCTCTCTTTTAACTTGGATTTACTCTGCTTCTGATGTCGGGTTTGCATTGATGGCCGGAAATTGACGAATTCTGAAAACGTCTGAAGCACTACCATACGTGCGGGAATACCGGCCCACAATCTTGTCTCATTAATGTCGACGCCTTCGTTCCCCAGAAAGATTGCCCACAATGTGAGTTTCCCATAATAACGGATTAAGGTTCAAAGCAGAACTAGTCGACAATATGCATGAACTCAAAATGCGCGATAAATTGACCTAAAAAATATTACTCGATTTGGGTCCGCGTGGACGCTTTGGAGCTTACTTGCTCGTCCAAAAGCGTAACATATCGAGTTCTTAAGGTGCATGTTCTCCCTATCAAAATTTTTATAAAGGCTGCACACGACCAGTGAATATTCTTCAGTTCAAAGCTATCACCCAGGACCGTAGGCAATAGAGAGAGAGGATCGAGTAGCGACCCATTTTGGACTAAAGGCCCAAACTAGAAAGCATTCATCTTTTCTTCTTTCTTTTTTTTTCTTTGTGGTGTGGGGGGAGGGATGTTTGGGATTTTTTAAGAAAAGCTGGAGTCCCTAACGACGAGACAAAAATGCATTTATTTACCCAGTTCGAGCTCATACTAGCCATCCATACAGGGAACTGCGGGTTTCTATGTTAACGGGGCAGAATTGTATAGGGACGGACCCATCCTCGAAAATTCCGTCTATGTACATCGGGGCGTCCATATTAACTGGGTTCATATTAAACATACATGACTCTAGTAAGCTCCATTCATATCTGTGGCATTACTTATTTTTCAAATGGTTCAAAAGGTTTCTCAAGGGGTAGCAGAGTTTTCGGTCGATTTTGAAAACAGTATTTCGCGGCTACTTCACTTCAAAATTGCGTTAATCAAACAATCAAAACCAACCTCTGTAATCAACACGTCTATACCTTTAGAGAGAGTGACTTCCTCGTGCCTGAAGGTTTGTTCTTTTGAATGAGAAGCCAGTTAGGCAGGACAAGGGGCGTTATCTAGCGAGGCTGTATAAGTAAGGACAAAACGAGCGTGTTGGTAACAGTAATTAAACATGAGGAAGATACATAGAAAAGGGGGGGACGGACAACAATGACTGTATAGTTTCCGACAGTTTAAGAAACGCGGGGCGTGGCTTTTTATGTTACAGATTCTTGTCCCGCGATTGGTTTAACGACATTCTTATCGACCAATCCCGCAATCTCGTTTCTTAAACTGCCTACGGCTAGAACGAGAAACCTGGGTGTCCAGACAACGTCCCCCACCGGCCGATACTACCTACATTATGAACGCCAGGAATTGCGTCGTCTAGACGTACTTAGCAAAGCAATGCAATACTTTCATAATCCATTAAAAAAAAAACGAACACTCGAACCAACGCGGTCGCATGGGAAAGCGCGTCATCGAAGCCACAGTGCAATTTTCCGATACGGATATACAGCACACTGAGCAGGGAGTGCCATATAACGAAATATGTTGTCGAGCGTTGCGAGCGCTAAGAAAGCCGAAATTCAATTTGTTCCATCTCCTTCGAAGCGTTTCTCTTCTTTTCTTCTTGCCCGCAGCTGGCGGCCTGAGCAATAAAGCTGTCCTTATTTTTAGAGCATCAATGACGAAGCGCTTGGCGGAAACATTCTAAGCGGTGTTCGCCGCTTTGGCGATTCTCCGCGGACGGGTTCCAACCCGGTTACACTACGCATTAAGTACTGTGCTCGTCGTTCGGCGATTTTTTTTTTTTATCTCGCACTGTCTGACGTTGCGATATCTTCGGGTACCCAGTCATAATGAGATGATTGAGGCTGGCACCCTATCATTTTTGAGTTGGCAGCGACTATGAACCATTCTAATAATCGCCTTCTGCATGCTGCCATCTTTGTCTCCTGGGCGGTGGGATACGTTCTGAGCATGCGCAATAGCTCTCCCCTGCGAAATATCAGACGCAGCGCATTCGTTTACTCAGCTACGTCAGAATTCAACATGGCGGCCGTCACGGAAAAACGGTCTGTAGAACACACGGGCTCGGCGCGGAATTCTCTAGTGTCACGCGTCTCAGCAGAACAAGAGGGTGACAAAGTGTAATATACTAAAAAAAGAGCTCGTCCTGAAAGGACACTCCACGATCGTCTCCAACGACGTCACGTTCCGCAGGAGCAGGATTTTTCGAACGCCCTAATGGATGTCACACACGTCGCATTGGCATGCCGTCGGAGAAAGTGTGCCGACGGTTCGAGGTGGGCGAAGAGGAGTGCACATGGCCCCCCTGCATTCGTGCTGGTCTGGTCAACTACGGACTAGGTTGTCACAAGTTGACAACATCTAGTTGCAGCGGGCACCGAGTGCCAAAATCTTGGTATTTTTTCTTCTTTTGTTTTTACCTACAGGTTCAAATGTGTTGGATTGAAAAGGAAAAGGTGATGCTTTCAGTGAGGGGCGATAGTCCGCAGAACTGTGGGTTCATTTTCAAGCCATATAAGGCATCATCGATCTAGACTAGAGTGTAAACTATTACGGAAGCATTTACGCCCGAGTTGCCAAGCAGAAATTCACAACTATGCTGTATAATCGAGGACCGAAGGATCAATGTTATCGAGACTTTTGATGACAACCGATAACAAGGAGCCGAAAAGTGCGTCCTAACTCCCACCATCAACGAAAGGAACAGCCGTCCCGCCTAAAGTCTATAGATAAGAGCTTCCTACAAGTAGCGACATTCTTTGAAGCGCCAACTGCGTGACGGTGCAGGTTTTAGGAAGCGAATGGCGCCACAAAGCAGACGTTAGAAACTGAAGGACGCCATTTTGTTCCAGGTGAATGTGCTTTGTCATTTGTAATTGTTTTCGTTACTTGTAAAAGCAGTATCAAGGGACTTTAGTCCCGCTACATTACAAATGCGGCATCCCTCAAAGAATTGTCGTCATCACTTCAAGGTCGCTTTTCAAGTTCAACGTTCCTAGTTATTATTGTTTACTTCATTTCATACACGATTAACATTTTTTGTTATGTCTTGGCTGCAGAAAGGTAGCCGGCAGAATGTATAAATAAATTTTAAAGATACTGTCAATGTGCAACTTGTTACTGAAAACACGCACTCCTTGCTTCGTAAATGGGGGCGTATATATAGTACCACGATTAGCCAAACTAAAAGTGAGAGTGGAAAACTGAAAGCATGCTGTTTCTTTACCTGCAGTCAAACTCCGAACCCGGGACTCGTCCAGGTACAAGAAAGGAGGCTCATGACGCTCTTTTCCAGGAGTCGGCTGTCGCCGCCGCACCTCTCGGCGAGCGGCGAGCTTACAACTGCTGTCAGCGGCGCACGCTTCCAGCTCCTTCGAACCGCTTGCTTGCCCGCGCCGAATAAAAGCTCTCAGCAATAAAGCCACCTGTTCTCCAATATCACTATCGCTCCGTCCTTCAGCTTCTCGTGTATAGTCATTGGCATCGCCCCCTCAAAGGCGATAATCGTCGACGCACCGAAAGCGGGGTTTCACAACGCGATAACAGGGGCGATTTTAATGCTCGTCGTGACGGCAAAACAAAAGAATGTACTACAACCAGAAAGCACAACCCGACAACGTATACGAACTCGCCGCTTTGACAAGCAAGCGAATGCACGCTCCAAATACGCATCTCCGCCACTGGTATGCAATCAACAAAAACGCCAGTCCACCCGAGTCCTATATGAAAGCTTAGAAATGCAATTTTAGAGACTGCAGACATATAGCTATACTGAAAGGAGAAAAAGCATTCCATCGAAATAGGAGGTTCGAGCTTCGGATCCGAGTTCCACGAAGTAACGAAGATAGAGTAATCGGGAAGAGAATAGAAATATATCTAACCTCCATCTCGTTTGGTTATTCGCCAACGAAGCCGCGCTTCTTGGCTTGGGCCACTAATCGATTTTAATGGGCTTTCCCAACACAATGATCACATGAATGCCTCAGGCAACACACTTGACTTGCTTTTATTTAGATTCCCTATCGACGCGCTCGCGTCATCGTTGCATCCCTTAGTGAAAGTTCATCCTCATTACCCGCCCTTCGAAACGGAAGGGCAGGTGGTGAACATCGTATTTATAAATTATGTTTCAAGTTGTATAAATTTTGCTACGGTGCTCCTATTTGCCCATGACATAGTGATTCTCACATGATTGTTCCGAAACACACTGTGAAGCGCTGCAGTCTGTTATTTTGAGTATTTCAAAATAGTGCTCGTTGAACCGATTGCTTCTGAACGCGAACAAAACAAAAGTAATCTCGCTTTCGAAGCGTAAAGATTCCTTGCATTTCAGGTGCAAGTTGGAAGACTCGAGCTGATGTATTTGGAAATGGTGCTCCTTAGACCGAATGCCTCTGAACGCGAAGAAAACAAGTTATCTCGTTTTCAAAGTGTAGAGATTCCTTACATTTAAGTGCAAGTTGGAAAACAGTACTATTACTTGAGCTGATGTGATCAGGTACCTTGGTGTGTTAGTCGAATGCCAACTTACGTTTAAATCTCATGTCAATAACATTTGTAGTACCGGTTTTAATTTGACTGGCATGATTTAATGTATGATTCGGTACTTTCGAGCACCCGATGCTATGTTACGTTTATTTTGTGCTTGAGTTAGGTCCCGACTTGAATTAGCTTCTGCCGTGTGGAACAATTCATCCGAAAGTGAATGTAAGCGTATTGAAGCAGTACAAAGGCGTTTGATTCGCATAGTCTATATGATGGGCATTTTCACAGGAGGCTATGCTTCGAATACCATTCTCTTGTTAGGGATTTTGAATTTCAGCACTTTAAGTGACCGAAGAAATGGCGAGGATATGGTGTCTTTACAGAAACTCATCCAAGGTCATGCCGATGTACCTGATCTTTTGGGCAGCATAGAGTTACCTATCTCATCAAGATTCACGCGACGTTGCGAAACGTTTTATCCCGACAAGTAATTTGAAACCAGTACATTGAATTCAATTTTTTTGCAATAGCCCCCTTTCGAAATTAACGTGCCGATTATTAGAAGGTCGGAACCCCTGCACAATGGTGGAACAACTGACATCGTGCAACGTGCAAGTCATTCCATAAGATACCAAAAGCCGGAGCGCGGCCAACGCTATAGGAGCCGACGAGCCAATCAGACAGCGACAAAAGTACAACGTCACTGCGCCCATCGCCTTTTTCTGTGGGTGTATTTCATCTTCTACTCCAACCAATCGCATAAAGTGTGCCGTGACGTTGTAGTTTTAGTCCGCCATTGTGCAGAAATTGCACAGCTGGCAACAGAGGGCAGTATTTCGAAACGGGTCTGTAGCCATGTTCAGCACGATTTCTGTTCCATGCCTTGTTTTATTTTTGAATAGCGGAATGTACCTGCAATATGATTTATTATGACTTGGACTCTCTGGTGGGCTATTTATGCGTTTCATGTCTTTGCATGTAGTTTTTGTTTTAAATGTGGAAGCGATTTTTGTTGCGCACCAATATCAAAACTTTCATGGTGTTTTTGGGCACGTAATAAACATCAACATCAATCAACATCAATCTCTGAATGACGTTACATTTTGATTTCTCGGACAGTTGCAGACCGCATTAGATCGTCTGAGAGCTTTCTCTTGTTAGTTCCGGGTCCCGAGGGCTCGTTCAATACTGCCTTGTCCGAAAATATTTGTGTCTGGATGCCTTACGCGAGGTTCGGCCTTGCTTCGCTGGAGCTATCCGAATTTCCTTCATTGCTCATCTTTTCCCCCTTTTCTTTGCTCGAAAAAGGGAATGCCGTTGCAAGTTTCAACGGAACTCTACAACAAAAAGTTGTTTTTCTGCTGCAAACAATCGCCATCCCTCTCCTGCGTCGTAATAAAATCGAGATCGCAAAGGAATATAGCAAAACGCATGGTAGAATGCAAATAACGAGGTGATTTCAGTCATGGTTCAAACAAACTGGGTTTTTGCGTCATTTATCGAGGCATAAAAAAAAACTTGGAAATAGTTGTGTCAGATCATTTACTGTCTCTCGTTTGAGTGCTGTCATGAAAGAAATCAATTTAGCATTTCTTTCTCATTTGCATTTAATTAGAATGAAAAATATGAACACAACCAGGAACCAGTGTCAGATTTGACTCTCTCTCTCTCTCTCTCTCTCTCTCTCTTTCTTTCATTCATTTGCATTCGATATAGAACAAATATAGAACGAATTAATTCTGCACTTCCTTAAGGTATACATAAATTAGGATCCGAAATATAAAAGAAGGTCGTTGCTTTGTTAAATTAAGCAAAAACGAATCCAAAAGACTCGCGTTTAGTTTTGAATCTCCAACGCTCTTTTTAACTTGCCCTTGAGCTGAAACTCATATCCAAAATATAGCATGATTTTATCACGCTGTCCCTGATTTTAGTAACGACCTAAACTTTATTCTCGTATTCACAGCACAGCTTTGACTTCATTGCAAGCGCCTCTAATAACCACTCATCGAAAGTTCAAGCGCAGGGTGTGTTCAGATAAGGTCGATTTTTATATGAGGTAGCAAAACACTTTCCCACAAGGGAACGACCCTTACTTTGCAGGATACTTCCTTGTTTTCGTGAGATAAAATCGTGTCTGAGAGGAGGTGAAAATAACAACTTCCGCAATTGCGCCTTGACACAACTTTGAGGGCCGCAGGAATGAAGAACCGAGGTCTAGATAACAGTCCAATATTTGATAATGACATATCGGTGGTAGAATCTGCCCTTTTGTAACGGCCAAACATAAATCGCAAGCTCCGGTTTTGTACTCGTTCAAGTTTAAAGTAATCAACTTTAGTACGTAGGTCCCAGACTGCGCTTGCATTACTCTAACATTGGTCGGATGAGAGTTTTGTAGGTGGTCAATCTTGTCAATGCAGGGGCTAATCTAAGCTCTGATGAAACAAAGTTTTCGAAACGCAAATGAACATAACATCTATGCGCATGGTCCAGCTGAGGCCAGGTGTCAGCGTTACTCCTAAATATTTCACGGAATCAACCCTGGACACTTCAGAGCGATTGAACATGTAATAAGAAACCAGTGGGTTTATCTTTTTAGTAAAGGTGATAGAAACTGTTTTTTGAATGTTGAATTGCATCTGCCATTTCTGGCACCAATGAGATGCCATGCAAAGGCTGCTGTTGATGATAACTGGAGCATTAGTAGTTTCCACTTTTACGTACAAGACACAATCATTTGCAAAAAGTCTGATTTTAATTCATTTATCGATGCAATTCACAAGGTAATTTATAGAGATGATAAAGAATAAAGGGCACAGCACAGACTCCTGGGGGACATCAGAAAAACTTCAAGTGACTACGAACGCGTGCGTGCGTGCGTGCATGTGTGTGTGCGCGCGTGTGTGTGTGTGAGTGTGTGTGTGTGTTTTAAATTTCAACGTATTGCAATTTGTTGATTAAGTGAGGCCTTATCCACAGTGGTAAATCATTACAAATCCCCGCTGCTCTTAATTTAAAAAGCAATTCAGAATGAGGCACGGTATCGAAGGCCTTCGAAAATCAATAAACACAGCAGTGACTTGCCCCATTTCATTACGAGCGCTTGCCAAGTCGTACACAGGAGACAAGCTGGGTGATGCTAGATCGACTGCGCGAAAAACCGTGTTGGGAACCAATACAAAAATTTGTGCTTTCGAAAAAATATGTGATGTGGTTGATCACCATATGTTCAAGAAGTTTCGAAGATATGCATTTTCAAGAGATGGGACGGTAATTTGAAACACAGAGCTTATCGCCCCGCCCCCCTTAAAGTAGGTTCACACACTTGCGTGAGTTCGACCGAGTGCGACTGCAACGGCTTGCGGCGTACGGGTTGCTATGGCAACAGCTGCGTCGGCTCCAACAAAACGGTGTAAATATCGGTTTTGTTGGAGCCGACGCTGCTGCTGCCATAGCAACCCTCGCACTCGATCGGACTCAACGCAAATGTGTGAATCGCCCTCTATGTTCCGGAACAACGCGCGCGCAAAGCCGAGTCTTTCGGAACAACCTTTTCCTGCGGAGAGGACTTGAATATAATGCACAAAAACATCGATACCCATTCGGCATATCTCTTCATGAACGCAGTAGGAATATCATGTGGGCCAGACGCCTTTTTGTTATCAAGGTTAAGCAGCATAGCGAAGATACCTTCAACAGAAACAATAATATCAGACATCAAAGGAGAATTACAACCTGCAGAGATGGAAAGGCTGATACTACGCTTGCGTGCCTAGTGAGGATAGACTGAAAATAAATATTAAACTCAGAACTGACATTCTTTTGGGATTATCAGTGTGTTTTGTATTTTAATTTTATCAACCACGGCTCGTGCGGGAGATAAGTAACGCCAAAATAGACCAATCCACAAATTCCACGCCGTCTAGCGGCGGTACTTCAAAACAACGCGCGGACGCTGCTGGCAACGCGCTGACAACCGTCGACCGCCATTGATATGGCGACAGATGGAAGCGAGTGCATAGCGCCGTCTGTTCACTGCGGCTGTCGCCGCCGTTCCACGATTCTACGTACTTCGTTTCAGCTTGGGTCTCAGACGCAGCCAATGCAAGCAAGCACGAGCGTATGGCGCCTGAACGCAAGTTGCCTGTACTGCATCTGGCAGCGCGTGCTTGCGCAGGGACGCTGAAGCTGGAACATGGAACGCGCTTGTAGCATCGGCTGCGTCTGGACCCAAGCTGACGACGGCAAGTATACTCGTAAGATGCCGTTTGATTGCTGGATGTCCCTCTGTATAAGCAGAGAGGCGTGAAAGATGATCACGGGGAGACAAGGTGAGATGTTTTGTTTTGATAACTATACTTCGTCTAACCTTAGCATGGACTATTGTTAGCCGCGAATGGTAAAAGCGCGAGCTAGTTGCTTTGGATGAAGCTTGGCCGGCTGCACGAGCGCTCGAGTAGCGAGTGCTCCAGTCAAGTCAATCAAGGCTAGCCCCTCGCGCTTGCACAGCCTTCGGTTAGTCCATGCTAAGGTGAGACGAAGTATAGTCATCGCCTCATCTTAGCATGGACTAACCGCAGAGGCTGTGCTAGCGCGAGACGGTAGCTTTAACTGGTGCTCGCGCTGCACGAGCGCTCGCGCAGCCGCAGAGGTGTCGCTTTTAGCACGTGCGGCGAACAATAGTCCATGCTCGCGAGATTACCACTTCGTGAAAAAGGCCGCGCATATGCGGCTTCTTTGCAGTGTAACGCAGTTTAAAGTTCAACGCAACGCAGTTTAAAGTTCAACTTCTTTTTTTGCAGTGTAACGCAGTTAAAGTTCAACTGTTTTTGCAGTGTAACGCAGTTTAAAGTTCAGTGCTTCAACGTAGCAGTGTAACGCAGTTCAAAGTTCCGCGCATATGCGCGGAACTTTAAACTGCGTTACACTGCTACGTTGAAGCACGATCTTCATTCCGCTGAATTCTGGTCAACATCTGTTATCATTTTTTTTTTCCAGGTGTCTTTCTTTGCTTTTCCGAGGAACCCTGTTTTGCGGAAAAAAATGGTTGATTGTAATAAAACGAGATGAGGGCAAGCACTTCGCCATTTCGAAGTACACAAAGGTGTGTTCAAGACAGCTTCAAGAAAAAGACTATCTGACAAATTTTGCTTGTGGTCATCGCTTCTTGAAACAAGATATTGTGCCAAGCGTGTTTGGATTTAGCGCTGAAAAAAAAACAACGCTGCAAAAGTTTTTTACAGCGGAAAAAGATGCAACAGGCTACACCGGCGCGAACGGCGTCGCCAGCGAACCTTTAGCAAGTGCTGCGACCTTTAACGAAAGCGTCCACGTTGACGGAAACCCAAACCAGCTATGCTGCCGCAGTTGAGGACAGTGCTGCCGACCAGAAAACAAGGGACGTGATTGCCGACGCTGCCGCTGACAACATGGGACCTGTGACTTGATCGCTGACATCGACAACGCCGCTAATGAACACGGCACTAAAATCTTCATCACTAACACGGCCGCTTATGCCATACGAGGCTGGTAGCAGCAGCTCCAGCACCACCGACTGCGACGGTCGCCATATCAATGGCCGCTCCCTCCGCTACCTTGCCGCTAGGGGTGTCGCGAACTTTTGTCGAACCGGATTTTTAGGTCGAACTTTCGGGGTTCTACTGGGTCGAACCGGTTCGACGAACATTCGAACTTTTCACCAAATTCGACCGGTTCGACTTTGTGGACAGTGTGGCCAGACCTTGATACAAGCATGTCTAGGTTTGGAGAATTTTTTTTATGCAAAGGGTTATTTTATTTTATGAACAGTTGCAATTAAAAGAAACCAATTCTTATCACTGAAAAAGTAAATAAACCCCACTGCTGACTCTACCCACGCTGTACTTGCAACCCTCAAATTGCTAATCCCCAAATGTCACATCCCTGAAAACAAGCTATGTTATTGCAAAATATGATTTTGCCTTCGCTAATGCTGGGGCTGTGGAGGAGGGTCTCAGACCATCCTTTAGAATCAGTGGGGGTCCGAGACCCCCTGAAACCCCCAGAATTTAGGCCCTGGTCCCACTGCAGCGGTGGCCAGGCCTTGGGCGCTTGCGTCGTAGCTCATTCACGTGCTGTTGTTCTTGGCAGCAGATTCAGTAGCGGGCGCATCCGATGCGATGGGACAGCACAGCAGAATTTGAACAAGGAATGGAAGGGTGAAATGCATCGACGGGGTGATTTCGCCGTGCCCATAAGCGCTTGTTTCCTCCCATTTCCTCCCTTGCTCCGTCACCGCACCATTTCCTTTTCTTTTTATGGACTAACGAATCTAATATGATATAGGGTGTTTAATGTCCCATCTCAACTGTCGCTGAAATGACGTGCGATATGATTATTAGTTTCTTACGTCGTGAGTAATGTCAATTTTACCGTATATATGTTGCAGAAATTTGTATAACAGGCTTGTTAATAATTCTAATAAATTGGGTCTCGGTTTTCCTTCGTGTCTTTTTTCGCTTTTTATGCAAAAAAAAAAAACGCAAAGCACACTTTTTTTTTGCGCAATTTTTTTAGAACTTTTTTTATTACTTGTAGGAGGGAAGGAAGCGTGGCGTTCGCAGGCGAAGAGAAACGATGTGCTGCTCGTATTTCTTGGGTTCACCTCACTGATCTTCACTAGGGGCTGGGTTATGATGCCTGGAGCGCGTCTTCGACTGGGTGTTTAGCGTACTATGCTGCCCATACATCAAATGTGGTCCTGAAGTGGCAACAAATGACGTCACAGAAGCCGAAGTGTTATGCTGTTGTATTGTCGCGATCCTGGCGGTTGGTCGTAGAAATGCTGGCGAAAAGCGCGAGCGAGCGTCACGGCGTCGCAACTTCTGAATGCTGATCAAGCTTTCATGAACTGTCACATTGGAGAACGACCTGCAGATGAGCAGACGTCTGCCACATGCACCACTTCTGCTGGGCCACCGCCAGGATCGCGACCGGCGACAGCATGACACTACTATGACGTCATCAGGCGGAAATCGAGGGACCTCTTATTTGGACGCTCTAAACACACCAGTCGGAGACGCGTTCCAGGCACCATAGCTGGGTGGCTCATTGAGCAAACAGGTAGGCCACCGGAAATAAGCGGCTTGTCCCGGAAGTGAGCGCTTTACAGGCTTTGCAACTCTTTCGACTGCTGGTTCGAACAGTGTCCAGGGCGCTGGATTTTTCTTGTAATCTCAAGAAAGCCTGCTTGTTGTGTAGTAACAGCGCAGCAGACCCGAGAAACCTCCCGAGAAGCCATTCATGTGAAAATTTTGAGATTCTATTTGATCAAGTGTGCACATGTCCCATGTTCAAACGCCTAAATCTCGATGTGCAAAACCGAGGCGCCTCTAGCGGCTCAGGTGCATTCTAGGAAACATTTGGCAACAAAGATTTTAGCTTGTTTCCTCCACTGGACCGCTGCTAGCCGCAAGTGGACACAGCATACCTGCACCACTCACCTCAACGCAGCGTACCTTGCAGAGTCTTCGCGTAGGATTGACCTACGTGTCCATGTGAGGCGGCGCCATTTTGTTCGAACGCAGCGCCCTCTCCCCACATCCGGGAAGTTCAGCAGGTTCGGCGGGGTAAAGCGCGAGACACATGTGCGTCCAAACTGTCCGTTTCGGCGTGCGAACCGCCGGAACGACGTCCGAGGGCAAGGGTTTTCGTCGCAGCGGAGCGTCGGACGGGGCCTCCGTCCGGCGCCGGCGTGCGATCCAACTTGCTAGATATCGCCGCACGGCTGTGCGATTTTCGGAGGGCCGCAGCCACGACGCAGCCAATCAGCACGGATGGCGCGAAGGTCATGTTGTCACGTGGCTTTCGGACCGATCGGGCGAGGAGGCGCTTCGTGGTTCGGGCAGTTCGGGGAAGCGGATATCCCCCCGTCGCCTACACGCACACATGTGGCGGTGCGCGGTGAAGGAGATGGACGCCATCGAGTTTTCTCGCGCGCGCAAAACAAGCTGCTGATCTCGCGCGCCATAGCAAGCCGGCCTTCGGGGACCGATCGAGGCCGTCGAAACCCGAATGTACTCCGTTTCACCTTACGATGGAGAGCAGCGTACGCTACGAGCCATTCCTATGCCGTGTGAGTGTCACGTCAACTTCGGGAGAGACGCAGCAATGCGCGGTGTGCGTAGTCACGTGATTTGTACGCAGTGCTCGCTTCGCTGGGATGGCTCCTAAGGTCCGCTGCGGTCCATCGCGATTAAGTGATGTTGAGCAGAAAAGTAACCTCACGGAAAATCTCTACACACGCACACTTTAATAGAATGTAATAAAAATATTATGTTTGTTTTAAAGTCAGAAAACCAAGAAGGGCGAGGGTAGTATTTTAGTTTTCTAGGCTAGGTGGCGCGAGCTACCGACCCTTATAAATATAGCCATTAGCATTCATCCATCCATTCGGTAGAGGGATACCCAAAACTGGGCGGAGCTGAACGGAGCGACGCAACGACGCGTCGGAAGCCATGTGTCGCGAACCGTCCTGTGCGGCGATTCGGAGCAGCCATCTTCCCGACAGTTCGCACGCCGGACCGGACAGTTTTGACGCGCATGTGTTTCGCGCTTAAAACAAGAGAGGGCACGCGCCGATTCCGCTAGCAGACGACAAACCGGGAGATTGCCGCTCTCCATCTCTGGGCTGTACCGGCGATCTGTACCGAACATCGAACTCTCGCTCGTGGCTGCCGTTATGAAGCGATTCGCGTTCTTAGAATATTTATAGCCACTCCAAAATCAGCCTACAGCGCTCTGTTGTTTTATTTCAGGATCAACAAGCGTATCTTTGTTCCGTTACTTCAATAGCAGTGGAGTCAGCTGGCAGTACTACCCTCAACCACTGCGTCTGTTGCGTCAAGAGAGCACGTTTTTATTTATTATTCCGGACCTCCACCCATTGTCGCTAAAGGCCTACAGCACTACGAATTGTGCATAGTAAAAAAGCTACAGCAACCGGATTTACTTTTCGTCGGAGGACCAACCACTCTGACACAATTTTTCCTTTTTCTTTTTGCGCTTAGGTAACAGCGCAATTGGACCCGGTTAGTCTTTTTTATCGAGCATATCATTACAAGATAACTTCCATATTAAAATCCGCGCATCTGCGCTTGAAATTTCCAAAATTACTAGATTTTAAACCGAATTTGAACGCCAGCTGGATGTTAGGCACAGCCCACTCGGCGGAGCAGACGACACGCGGGATGAGAGGGGAGGGTGACTATCAGACTGTAACTAATTGAAGGAGAAGGTAAGCCACGCGAAGTTCGGGGAAAGAGGAAGACGAGGTGGCAGGCTAGTGGCCACATGAGTCTAGGCAGTGAAAGTGAAAGATGGCGTAAGAACGATGGATAAAACACGACATAAAGACATTGTAAAAGCCCGATGCTAATTTTGGCACTGGCCCTCCTCAAAGTTTGTCGAAGTCGAAGACAAACTTTCACGAGGTGTCGGTGCACAGAGCAGCGTACGCCGATCGACATTAGGTTTAATTTCACTGAAGCGACGTGGCTCGCCTTCACCTTGACTCAGTTACCGTATGATAAAGTCAAGAGAAGTATACCTATCTCATCACATGCACACGTAGGTCAACCTACGAAGATTCAGCGAGGTACGGTGCGTTGAGGGGCTAGTAAACGTACGCCTTCAAAATAAATGCCGTGAGTTGAAAGATGCGACCTTGTTCGTGCTTAGCAGTTCCTTGTTTTTGTTTTGTTACCGTCAGTCAAAAGGTAGGGCCTCGGTGTTTTGTAGAAGTGACCATACGGCCACAGGGCCGCTCGATTCCCAGGAGCCCGGCCTTCACCAGCGTTTGACCCAACAAGCGGCCCACAAAATACCCCCATAATATTTTGTAACAATAGCACGAGTAAAAAAAGAAAAAAAAAAGAATGCTGCTTCATTTTGCAAATTTCCCATCAGCTGCAACCCCCCCCCCCGGTGTGCACGCCTATGCTTATAAAGGATAAACTTGCATAGCCTGGTTGTTATTTGTTCTTGAGGAGATGCCGGTCAATTTAATTTACAAATAAGCATCGCCCTTGCTAATTGATGATTTTTGTTAAATAGAACAAAGTAGTATTTCATGCTCTACTCAACATAGCATCTACTTAATTCATCACTTTCTGACGGTCTGCGTGTGTAATTGGCATAGTTCACCAAGCGCCCCTGTGTACTTTGTTTTTGTCAAACCCACACACATAAACTTGCTGTTCAGAGGCAATAACAGAAAATAACAATAACATGTTTGAGAAGTTATCTGTCAGGAACACGTAGTCCCATAAATCAGTTTTAAAACTCCCACAAAACGGTTTTTTTTTTCTTCTATATTTTTTTTTAAACTGTACACAAACGATTGTAAAGTGAACTTTCTTTTTAGACACTCATTACTATACGCCCCTTACATGGCTTACCTTAGCTGGTTTCTACAGTAGGGTGAACAATGCTTCTTCAGTGCGGGGGACGTCGCCGACCTACGTTCGTCTCGAACACGAGACTGCTATGGTGTTAAGACACCCTCTGACGTCCAAAATACGATGGATGTGTATTACGCCAAGTTATCTCTGTTCGTGAAAGATGTCGAAAGCCATTCAAGCCCCGACCAATTATCAGTGCACCTGAGATAATGAGGACGATAGACTGTCTTGAAGGTCCCCGCTTATCGCAACAGGTGCGTGCAATGAAAGAGGCACATTTCACCGGAAAGTCGGCCAGCTTCAGTTTTTTTAAGCATTAGGTACTCCAGACTTTTCCTCTTTAACGATACGCGCTTTTGATGTTACGATTAGTGCTTTCTGATACTTCCGATAGCGATACGATGTATCCGCAAAGGCTACGGTGGAGTAACGGGGTGGTTATTGGAGTTTTGGGAACGATCCACTAAAACTCCGCACTGATATGCGCAATCGCGCGGCTGAAAACTGTGCTACGAAGTCATACACACACAAAAAAAAGTGCCTTTCCAATTAATTTTTTTTCATTTTTTCTTTTTTTTTTCGGTGCGTGCGAGTGCGCGGTGTATACACGCTTTGACCAATCGCTGGAAGCCACGGGATGCACTCGCCCGATATCGCATGCCTTAATCTTGGGGTGTCACTGTCCCTAGACGGTTAACAATTGAATATAGTCATGTCCGAGAAACCGCGTTGCAGTGAACGAATGCCCCACACGCTTTACACACGAAACGGTAACGTTTCTGAAATACACGTTCCCACGCGCTCCTGGGGAAGGGTGGAAATTAAAAATCAAGATTTAAATCGTGAATTAAATCGTGATTTATCACCAGGTTTCCTATCATTTAAATCAAACATTTCTCAAAAAAACATTATATATATATATATATATATATATATATATATATATATATATATATATAAGCACCGGCCCGTTGAACCTCTCACCGTGTGTGTGTGTGTGTGTGTATATATATATATATATATATATATATATACACATACACACACACACGGTGAGGAGGTTTAACGGGCCGGTTGGACCTGTTGGATGTTAAATTCCTGGGCGCGTAAGCATAATTAAAATATGATGATAAATACTTCATAAAAAAACCACCAGACACTCTTGCGCTGTCTAGATCTCCGCTCTCGAAGCGGTGTTAATCCCGAACACATCCTCATTGCTACTTTTGTGTGCGCTCCGGTTGCTCGGGGGTGATTGTGCTTAAGACCTGTAACAAAGACTGTGGCAAATACTGCAAACAAATTTATTTAGTTTTAATGATTTTAATTAATATTGTTTATAATTACTAATTTCAAAGATTACGATCTTTTTGTTGCTTTTGTTCCCCAATATTTTTAATACCCTTCATAGTCACTCTTCCTCTTCCACACGAACGTTAACTAGAAGAGGACATCTGACACACCATCCCACCCTGAAGAAAAGCGGTCCCCACTTGAAACGTTGGTAAAGTAAAGGCCTTTCCTGGAACTCCTCAACATTCTATATATATATATATATATATATATATATATATATATATATATATATATATATATATATATATATATTATACTTACTGTTCGTGCATAGTATGATATATGCTTTCTATGCGCATTTGTTCTACATTTAAATAAAATATTCAAGCAAGAAAGATTTGTATCAATCTCAACACAAGAAGCGGTACTTTTCTGGGCAAATCAGAGCTTTGCAAGTTTCCTTATACCTTCCATTTCGTTTGTCAGTTACATTATTGCAAGCAAATCAGAACGCGAAAGAAAAAGCAAATAGCTTTTCTTATATAAAATATTAAAGGGGCCCTGCAAGGATTTTCTTACTGGTTTTCAATTTGCACCGGACCTGAGCGCACTGAACGTAGTAACCTAATTAAACTTTTCTCGAATTTAGCTTTATTTTAAAAGTTATAGGCAAATTAAAATGACAAAAACAAGCAAAAAATAACCGCCTTCATGAATGTCCTTGGTTGCTTGAGTGGCCGTGAACTAGAAGAGGGGTAGTGAGCTCAGCGAGCGGTCACGGCTGCCGCACTCCGTGTCGACGGCTCGAGAGGGCGCCACTAAAGCATGTTCTGGCTAGGTTGTATGAAGCGGGCAGCCAGGGCGGCTCGCATAGCATTTGCTGCGCGATTAAACACTAATTCGGCATGACACTTCATTGGCCACAGACGACAGCAAACACGGGGTAAAGATCAGTTCAGAACGGGAGCCACTTCGCGCTGCCATACCGTCAAAAGGCCAAACCGCAGGCCAACGCTGCTCGCCGAAGGCCACCGGGAACGCCCGGAACTCGGATCCTCCAGTCCATACGACCGCAGCACCGCCGCGTACATCCGGGACCTTTCTACGCTCGCCGCTCGTTGGTGCCTGATCCCACTACACCTTTCTAGTATGAGCCGCCTTTTCCATCGCTTGGTGGCGGGTAAGTCGACGGGTCATTTCTTGTTTCTGTACTTTCTAAACTGCATTTGTTTCTTTTCTGATCTAAAACAGTGAACAAAAGCTGCTTTTATAAATGATTAAAACGGTTCGCGCCACTCATATCTTGTATTTCGACTAAAAAGAAGCTTTTAGCGGCTTTCACCAGTAGTAAGCCCAGGACCAAAGACGTCACGTATCGCGCGCTTTCGGCACCACGGGTCGCCCCCGTATGTGGAGGAGGTTTCCGCGTCGTCCGGTTAAAATATGAAGCACTGATATTTAGTTACTCTCTCCGTGCCCGCTGGCTTGCCCGAACCCCAAGAGACGTGGAAACCGCAAAAAAGATAGACGCTTAAATATGATTGCAGGGCCCCAGGGGAACTCTGCCGATTTTTTGGAGCCGCCTCGGTGGCTCCGAGGCGAGAGCGCTGGCCTACGGATCCCCATGTGGCGGGTTCGAAACCCGGCCGAGGTGCCCGCAATCTGACGGAGGCTTATTGCGGAGGAGGCGCCGTGTAACCGAGCTTTCGGTTGCACGTCAAAAGATCCCCAGGTGGTCCAAATTAATCCTCAGTCCTCCGCTGGGGCGTGCCAGATGCCCGTCGCTGGTTTGGCACGTAAAACCCCCAAATTTGACTTTTTCGATTTTTTTGGTAGACTTTGATTTGGCTGGAAATTTGCAGACCGCATCAATAGCCGTTTCTCAAATGATAATTAAAATATTCTATAAAAATAAAATTTTTCCGTTAAGTTATTGAATTTTCAAGTTACGCCGGCCGCGAGCGTTCCAGGAGGCGACTGTCTACTGGCAACAATGAAAAATCCCTACTTTTTCCCTACCCGCGTACGTCACGGATGTGCAGGCGGACGAGCGACTCCGGCAGCCGCGAAGTGGCTTTCGGGGCGCCAGCGATCGGGATTATTTTTTCGCAGCTTCAAGGTTGAAAGTTCCTTTGCAATGGGTAGCAATCTGTGCTCCGCGATAGATTGTAGAAACAGTGCCAAGAAAAAGCTTCTTTTTCGCCCTTGTTTTCGTGGGAGAACAAAAAAAAGCGTTCACCGGCAGCAATGGAGGCCAGCCACGTCAAGGTGCTTTTGCGCGAACTGTGTGCCGAAAGAACTAGTGTCACTTAAAACATACTCACTTATGCTCGGAATACTTTATAGCCGCGTGCTGAGTATCCTTCAACAGCTGGAACAGCTTTAAGAGCGGCAAGCGCCAACTTAGGCCGGCTGTGACCACCGTGACCACTACGACATCCGTCCAAAGAGCGCTAATATTATCGAGAAAAATAGTACACAATCTAGCACTATAGTCGACAGTTTGCAGTCACATTTGTTATTCATAATTGGCTCAGTGATTTTTTATTTTAATTTTTTTATAAACACTATTTCTGTTTCGGACATCGAACCTAGCTCTGGCTACTCTCCGAGTTCCACTCACGCGGCCGATATATTGAGGACGAGAAGTGAAACGTCAGTTAAATTCTGAATTTAGACATGACTTTCGACATATTGCTATTCCTGTCTGCTATTACAGAGGTTTATGGAGCAGGTGTTCAGCTCCATTAATATACGATAGAGCCATTGCCTGGTTTTGTCAGATGGTTGGCAATATTCTCTGCAGAAGAAGTGATGAAAATGTCTTTAATTTATTCTATTGCGGAGAAATTTTATATAGGGCTGAAAAGTCTTTTTTTTTTTAAACCTTGAAAATATTAATGAGAATTGAGGGGAGGCATGCAAATTTACAGTTGATGGAAACTGTGCTAAACCAAAACTTAATTTTAAAAAAATCTTATATAGAATTACCCCCTTTTCATGTGCTCTCGTGGATGGGTGTTTGAACGCGTTGCAATCTCCTCCAAAAAAAAAAAAGAAAGAAAAAAACGGGTACGCATTTGTTTTTAGTAACTTTTGTTAACTTATTTTGAATTGAACGTTTTATGATGTTTTTCCGTACCTTACGCACTATTGTATCTTCAAGCAAATATTCTTTATTTGAAGATGAACAGTGTGTGTATTCTATACGTATTCCATTGCACCTTGATGTTTGCAGTTCTTTTGTGATTTTAACATGATCTTCATGACAGGTAACGTGCCATCTGATCTACACGAATGCAGTTCATTCCATTCTATAAATTTCATATTTTACGAGAATCACAGTCAACATGTGTTCGGTCCCAGCCCAGCACGACATGTTCGTCGCTTTGGAAGGCTAGCAATATACGCGCCACACGCACGAACGCTGAAAATGGCATCGACCAGAAGCGCTTTTCAGAAATGGTCTATAGATCTTTTGCTAAATTACTTAGCACCAAGGAGCATATTCATGCCACAAGAGTAGTTACACGTGCTGGCGCCGGCAATAGTAACTTTTCTAAAGAAAATCTAAAACAAATGGCACGTTCCTTCAGGTTAAACGTGCGTGTGGGGCATCTGTACCCACATTCCGAGCATTTTCCGTGGTGCTTTGGCAATTTGTCAAGAAATGTATTGCCAGACTCTTCGACCTTTCTTCGCCAGCCATCTTCTAATAAAAAGAAAACGAATTTACTAGCAATATCACGAAACTAGCGAGCCGCGGCTTGAGCGTACCGAGTTGCAAAAACGGTTTGATCAAAATTCCAATTCCTCCCGTTTTTATTTTATTTTTACTTTCTCATAGTTTAGCACATAGGCCAAGGTCATACTTTGTACAAATATAATTAATTTTTAACTTCAAATAGAACGAACGCCCAGGTTTTCTCACAGTTAAGACGCGAGAAAGGCGGCCGCGCGCCTCGCTGCACATCCGTGACGTCACGCTTGGGTGGCGGGGAAAACTGGGGAAAAACTAGGGAGAACGATGTTTCGGTTTCGGCAGCAAACAAAATATCACTTCTTTAATTAACTAGAGTGAATCTGGGAGAACGATAGCATTTCGGAATCAGGAAGCCATCCGCATTCAGATGATGCCTTTGGATTAGGTAGCTCCCATTGTTGGCTTAGCGTAAAGCAAAAGTACCCGAGACAGATGCATAGCACGATCACGAGTGGATTCATCTTCAGTTCCTCGAGAGCTTGAGATACCATCCTAGGTGTTTAAACATTTGTTGTGCACTTCTCTCATCCGTCCAAGTGGCAAGCTCGCGTAGCTAAACTGTTTGCATTGAACACTTCTTGTAAACAGTCGTCCTGACTATTGCCCTTGAGACTCAAGCCCGACTGTTGATGGTAGCTGGCTGGCAGAATAACCGTCAGCGGGTTTAATTTTTCGCCGTAAATCATAGCAGCGTGCTATCGATCGTGCGAAGTTCCTTCGATAAACGACAGGACGCCCCGCTCACACGCGGTGCGGTGCGGCACGCGTAGAGACCTGCACTTCAGCGTAGCATTCCGAGTTCCGAAACTAAAGTGATCCTTGCACGCAAACATTAGGGAGTTTTAGTAGATCGTGTTTTCAGGCCACGCTATTCTAGCGGGAGCTCGCGCTGCCACTTGGATGCATGCTCTGAAGCGCGCGCCCATAGCGGTAGCGGGCCTTTGAAAACGATCTACTAAAACTCCCTAGTGATAGCAAGCATTTGGGCTAGGAAACGCATCATTACACCCACGAATGCATACATTTACACGTTTGTAGTGTCCAGACTGGATGCGCGTAGCATCGCCCGATGCTCGAGATACTACAGTGTACCGCGGGAATTTGGAGATATTTATTAAAACAGCCAACCCGGTCATAGAGGGACAAACAAAAGAAAAAGGTGGAAACAAAATACTCAGTCTGTTGTCCCTCTGAACTCACCGCTGGTGGCTTTCAACCGATACACGAGACCTACGAACGGACGACCGACCGACCGACCGACCGACCACCCACCCACCATGACCACCACCTTCACACCACCGCGACACTGCTACGGTAAACCATCGGCGCCGTAATAAAGGGGAAGCTCGAACAGCACCGAACCTTGGGCGCAAAACGAGCCCAGATTAAGCTTTAAAAAATTGAACTCAACCGCTCGTAGTGCGTTTTGAATGGCACAGCATCATCCTTGCCACTTTATTTGTCCACAACAAATAAAAACGTATTCTCGAAAGCTGGGAGCTCGCACAAAGCATGAAAAAAAGCAACAAACATGAAGGGAGCATCATTGTTTGAAAACTTCATTATTGCTAGATGGCCAAAACCTATGGTGGTGACCACTCAACAGTAGAGCCATTGAGTTCCCTTTCACAGAAGTGAAGTATTCTACATGGGATACATAAAGAGATTATCCCTCTCCAAAGCACTTGCAGAGCTGATATGAAGATGAAAAGCAACATTAAAAGTCCGGTAAGTCGCTAGAAAATCTTTATATTTTTTCCACACTGCGCCTCTTACGTGAACTGCTAGTCATTGCTCCCCTATTACTGCTGCAGTCACTAAAACAGGACAAGACTTACGGTACTGCTGAGCAGATATCACTCTGTACTTCACTATTATACATAACAAAGCTCGACTAAACCTGGTTTTCGCACCACTCGGCACGCTATATCGCCTAAAACCTACTTCCACTTTGGCCCAAGGAATGAAAAAAGCAAGGTTATTAACACTCGGCAAACCCAGAAGCCTACTGCCAAATGCCTGTCCCACAACCATGAAGATTGTGTGCAAAGGAATATCCTTTTCAACTTCGTTGCTACGAATTCGTTGCTACAGCTCACAAAATCTAAAAACATTGTTTCACAAAAAAATCAATACTTTCCTGTCAATTAAAATGACTGGGCAAAAGCCCACCATTGCTTCTGTGCAAGTCCCATCCTATGAAATTCTAATTAAAATGTAAATGCAAGTAAGTACTCCCATGTGAGTGCAGTACCAGAAGAATGATGCTCAACAAATGATGCACCTTGCTCAAGCACAGCAACGATAATCCAATTCAATAAGGTAATATCCTAACAGCAATACCCAAACAATCCCGGGAGTAGATAGTAGATTCAAAATAAAATAGTTTCAACTCAGTAACGAAGTTTTTTTGTTTTTTTAAATACCTAAAGTTAGTCAACTTGACATATCACTTAATGTCGACTATCGCTAAGGATGAAGCTAGCAATGTGTGCTTTGCCTCATCTCCTGAACACTAGGTAACAGGGTAAACAATCCAACTATTTCATTCTTTTCTAACAGTAAACAACAAGAAACGTGACAGGTTTCACAGCCTTGTATAGCTTTTGGAAGCCAAACCACCTGTACAGGTACCTTAAGTCAACACAGCAGGCATGACTTTGATTTCAACAGATATGGTTTGCAACAATCCCTCAGCTATCCTATTATCAAGCAAACCACTGATAAAACTAGGGACCCTTAACAATCAAGACCAAAAACAATAGCTTAGTCTTAGACAAAATCACTCGCATAACTAGTTGTCCATAGCCACTAAAACGCTAATCATCAAGAAACTCCTTAGTCTTCAAGCAGCACAAGAAAGTTTTGATACACTGAACCTGCCACATTGGACAATTATCAAAAACCTCTAACCCTGCGATTTTGCAAAAACACTATGAACATGGATAAAAAATATTATACAGCAAAAGATTAGGATGAAAGTTTCATAAATAGACAAGGATGCTAGCTCTCAGCAAACATCTCAAGCATGTTTACGAGGTCCCTGCTCACCCTAGGAATTTAGAAACAAGTACTATGGCAAATTTCATAACTCCTACTAAAGCACGAAGTACAAAATATGCCACACCAAACCAGATAGCAACCGTCTCAGAGGACCACAGTCACCAAGAAACAGAAGATCCTTGTCTGTAAATCTGATAGTGAAAAGGTCACCAAGTATGACGTTGTTTTTGATTGTCATATTAGAAAACCAAGAAAAAAACTTTAAAAACTGCCAAAATGCAATAACATTAATGGTATTTATGCAAAGAACAAGGCAATATAAAGTTAAATGAATGCAAAAATTAATACCATCAGCCCTCAACAAGAAAGGATCTAAGACATTTTAGAGTTACATCTAAAAAAGAATATATAAATTGTGTTTGCCTTTATTTTGCCAGATCAGGGTTAAAATTGCTGGATAGCAAGGTGTGCATGATTGACACATGAGTGATCCAGTTTTCTTCATACTTGTGCCAAAAAATTAGGCACACAGAAAATTAGTACAACGAAAATGAGGATTTGTCAACATTCAAGCAGTCCCGCAAAAATTCATACTATTAGTGTTCACACAATAGCATGCACTAAGTTGATGCTCAAATTGGGATGATTCTGCACGCAATTTTCCCAAATAAGCAGGTGCTACAAACATTTTGTCAAATGTTTTAAGTACCAACAGCAAGCGACATTTTCCAGATTTCATACAACCTTTCCACTGCACATATTTAATCACCAGATAGAATAAATCCATATCCAAAACCGAGTTAATTGCAAAAAAAAAAATACAATGGACAAAAACAGGACACGCCACCTTCGGTAGATTCAAAACATTTTGTAACTCAATAAATTCCAATTCTGAATTTTGTAATGCAATAGGCAGATCTGATGTCCTATTTGTAAGTATAGCTTCAAATAGAAAACAGCCAAACCTAAAACACCCCAAAAGGAAACATTACATATTCTTATTCCCTCCTGATGTGTGCAACCAAAAGCGTCGCTATGGTCAGCTTCCCACGGCTGGCAAAACGCTCACTATGCCGACGTTAATAGAATTAATTCTGCTGTCATCGACGGAAATAACAATGATGTTAGACTGTCAACTTCGATGCTGTTTGTTTGAGAATGTGACGAATCCAACCTTCGACTGTGCCTTGGGCACACTATCAAACTTATGATTGGCAACTGATAAGCTACAAACCATAAGTTAATTGGGTCACAACTCGTGACGTCACGGCAAGGCAAATCTTGGTTGTGACGTTACGGACGAGAACCACAAGAGGGTGCCACTGAAATATCTCTGCACTAATTGAGGCTAGTTGAAAAAGGTAAATTTGAAGCTAGCTATTCTCATTTAACTTCAAATTAAAATTCTCAGCAAGAAACAAGGCAGGCAGAAGGATTTTGGCAACACACCATAGGGGCTGATGTAGTTGGCACTGTACTTTAATTTGTTCTGTCTTTGGATAGAATGCTTGCAACAAGTATGAAGCTATGAGTGCTGATGCAAAAAAGACCCTGTTTCTGCAAGAGGCAACGAGAACCATGTGTTCCAACACCAAACCAGCTGTGTCTATTATCAGCATTATTCACTACCAAAGGCTGCACCAACAAGCTCATCCACTTACGTGCAGAAAAGGAACTGTCCAGATCAAGAAAAAAAAAAAACTGAAAACTGAAGTATATGACAGCTTGAAGCCTAAAACATATTTCCAAGTTTGGTCAGTTTGGTTTCCAGTGCAATGTTAAGGGTTTTCAAGCTTGAGTATACCATGCACCTAGGCTCCTGTACCTATAACTTTTCTGGCATCATAGCAACATTGCTTCTCACCCGATTGGTAGTTTTTACCCATGCACAGTTGAGGGAGAGAAATAACAGGGAAATCATAAAGACTGCAGCAACCATGAAGTATCTTGGAGCAACTCCGATGCAAGGTATGAGCTTACGAGCTGGAACTTAATTTAAGTCTTGCAAGGGATATAACTGAAACAGATGTGTTAGATGGGAACTAAAGTTGTATTCGGAATGATCACTTAGTGTGCAATAGTACAAGCACATTTCCTGGAACTCCATAATATACAATTTCAGCTTTCAAGACTGTGCGGGGAGCTCTGCTTGCTTTCGAGGTTTACCTATTCACCAACAAAAACATAATAGGCTAGCTCTAGCTCCTTGCTATAATGATGTGACCTTGCATTTACTTATGTGCAACGTCACTGGAAGTTTTATTAAGCTGGAGAGCAGAAGCAACTCCAGCCCAGTCGTTGGCATACAAGCAAATCCCAATATTAAAAAAAAAATGTAATTAGGTAGTTTCTTTTTTTCTTCTTTAAACCAAGTGCAAAAAAATTAAACTGCATAGGTCTTGTATTTCCTCAAGCAAACACTTTTTCTCAGCTCTAATGCACCACTAGCTTCTTAGTGCTCAGCAGCTAGAGGAAGTGCCATTAAAACAATTTCCATCCTACATCTTCAAGCATTTCACTCATAAAAGCCATCAAAAGTGGAGTTTTCTTTTGTCATGAACAAGGTGAAAGAGGCAACGCTTTTGCCCTAACAATCACTGTTGCAATCACTGCATTAAGAAAAAATTATTTGCACAATTGGAAGGAAAGTAAGATGTTAACCTTGGCTAATGACATTCAGGCTTGCTTAACCACCCATAACACTTCTACAAAATGCTTCCTTCCCATAGCAGAGAGATTTCCATGCTAAAATATATGGAAATGAGATCACTCACCTTGGCTAAAATGATAAAAACACTTTCCCCAAATATTTGATTACTAGTTACATCATTAGAAGGGTCAAGATTTTGTTTTGTGTGCATACTACTTCTACAGGACTGCTTGCAAGGCAAACACTTTTTTTCCTTTTTACTCATAAGATTCAAAACGGAACTCCTAAAATACTTCCCCAAAGACAATATCCTGGTTGCGTGAAAAATGCATCCCATGAAAAACGAACAGAAAAGTAATCCCCATAGAAATGCAGGCACTTGAAAGAAAGATGATATGCTACTCCCAAGGTTAAACTGACTACAAACAGTACGAAAATGAAATCATTTAGCTGCGGCAATTTTGTGGTACATTACTGATTTGTGTGTTGGACGCCAGAAATATGATTTTTTTGTTTGCTGGGCTCTTCACTCTTGTTCTCTAAAACATGAGGCACTATCTATTGCCACCAATTTCAAGAGGTAGCTAGCACTTCTCATTCCCCCTTCCTCTATCCCAAAAAATGGAAAACCAGATTACAACCAACACCACAGCAATCACAGATTTTTGCTTCCCAACACAGCACATTCAAAAGTGTTCCAAGGTCACACCATAATGTTACTATAATATTTTCGCTATCTGCAGTATCTCAACATTTCTTGACATTGAACATAGATACACTGTCAACACAATAACAAATCAAATATGTCTCTACACCTGCCTGCAGGGTGCAATCAAATAACTACTCGTACTACACACAATTCTTTCAAGTCAGAATAAAATGATAAAAGCAAAGGTGTAAATGTAAAGTAAAAAGTACTACAAGACCAAACACTATTTAACTTTAAAAAAACTGCTATAGAAGCTGAACACTAGTGTGAACCTTCCGTCATCTAATAGTTCACTCTTGCCCCTAACACTCTTTACACTTGTAGGCTGTTCAAGCTACAACTAATAAATTACTGCAACAAATGTGACACTAAGTTAACTAACTCAATGAAGCTTCAAGCGTGGGTGGTACACTGTGTTAAATAACAGGCAGTTGATGCACATCAACAGGTCAAAACTCCCCAGGCTCTTAAGGCAGATTCAAACGATTTGGGGGAGTACCCAGAGTCTATAAAGATACTCAAATGCGACCACTGTCGAGTGTAGTCCTTAACATTTCGTGGCACCACATTTTCACCGGAAAAGCAAATCACAGAGCAACCATAAATGCAGCCCCTAGTGCTGCTTGCTGAGAAGTACTATATGCCACTCATAAGAGTGCACTCCAACAGAAATGCAGAGTACAAAGTGAGCAAAGCATAGAACAAGACAAAAAATAAAAGACTTGTCACCTGCAATTGTCCTATGCATCCATAACAGCATGGACATGCAAGACCTCAGAGCACTAAGCAAAAACACCCAAACATTATCACGTGCCACCAGTAAACCTGCTGGCTTGAAAGTCCCTGGGTAGTAGTGGTAACCATCAATCAAGAACACCTGAAGGTCTACCTCAAATGTTTCTGAAAACCCTTCTTCGATGTGTGTGGCTCTTCGAGGTAGTCAATTTCTAAAAAGAGTACAGATTAAAAAAAGAAGCTGGCTGTGCAGTCAATGTGCACACAATCTGAGCAAAACAGCCTGTGGGGTAAAAGAGCAGAAAACGAAGAAGGGAAAAAAGAAGAGGACCCAGCCACCATCCTGATGCCACGAAGAGGAAAGTCCAGCTCACTACAGAGGGTCCCAAAGCTTTTCTGGGAAAGAGATATTGCTGAAACCTGGGTTCGCACGTGTCTCCCAGTACTTCTGGCTGTAGACCCAGTGCTCTTTGCCATCTTTCGTTGTCTCTCTCCTGGAAAAACGAAAATGAGACGTGAGTTTCAACAATCTAAGTTCGCGCTGTGTCCCCGCCCACCTTGCAAGCACACAATGACAACAGTTCCATAGAAGAGAGGCGTGTCCCCCAGAGAAAGCCACCAAAACAATTGAGAAGTAATAACACATAACCCAAGACCCATTTCTATGCCAAAACCGCTTTTGGTCAAGGATATTGTTTGATCCAAGCATTAAACACCCTGAAAACGTAGCCTGAAGAGTGGTGCTCCACCACACAATGAACAATAGGAAAGTTAAAGAAGCATAAAAAATTTTGACATTTTGTATGAGGGGTGAGGCCTAAGACATCTATACTTAGGTGAATTCTAGCAGTAGATAGCTGTCATTTTGTATATGGGGTGAGGCCTAAGAGCATCTATACTTAGGTGAATTCTAGCAGTAGATAGTTAACATCCACGAACAAATTTTTGATGAAGTGCAAGCTTATTTTGCAAGGAATTGGATGATGTCTGGTACTCAATTTTATCAATGGCTGAACATTTTTACACAGCTCTTTATAACGAGAGAACATGTCTCACTTGGTATTTGAAACTGAGTTAACTTGTTCTATTTCAAAGCGAAATCATATCTTACAAGCATTTTATTCGCAGGGCGTTTTCAGATAAGATCAAACAACCATGTTCAATGACCATTTTTAATTTTGATGAAAAAAATATTTTCTAACTCCATGCCCAGAAAAATAAAACCAATCCTTGCCTTGGAAAAAAGAAAAATTTGTCGTGAAAAAAATTTGTAAGCACCCTCTCGGTCACGTGCCCGTTTTGCGTATAGAGTAATGTTGGCATTTTGGGCGGCTTCCCAAAAAAATTGTTCTGGCTACGGGTCTAGAAATATTTACTGACAAATTAGGCACAGGAAGGATGTACAAACAGTATTAATCACCGACTATTAGGGTCGTTACGGTATTTTGAGAAACAAAATCACAAATATGTCACATTGCGCAATAATGCTCTGGATTAAAGATTTTTTTCTCCGTATCTATAAAAGCTAAGGTCTCCAAACTTTGCCAGTGTGTTGCTCTGTATATAGCTTATCTCTGCATGAAATATTGTTGTCCTGGTTAGTGGGAGAAACTTACAAGAATTGCTCACACAGGGAGGGGCATTTAACTATACAGCGATGTCTCGTTAATATGGACGCCTACGTTCCCCCAAAAAATCGTCCATACTGTGAGTTGTCCATTTTAACGAGACAAAAATGCATGTATTTTCCCACTTTGTCCCCGAAAATGGTGTCCTTATAGCGGTGTATTCATATTAACAGGGTCCATATTAATGAGACATGACTGTATATGCATTATTTTGAATCGTTTAAAAAAAGGGCCATCTTTATATTCTTAAAACTTTCCAAACTTAATGTATATAATATGTGGGCAAGGCGGCACAACAACGATGTGGTCACCAACGAACCCCTTCTTGTTTCTGCTGCAGGTGTTCGTCTTGATTGCCCTTCCTTCAAGCTACAATCACCATGGACAGTCCAAAGCCGAGGAGTGCCAGCTTTTCTCGGACCTAACGTTAGTTTACCCTTTCAACGTTGAGTCGGGGACTGTCTTTGACGAGCGAGGTTTTCGCTTATGTGCCATCGGTGACATCTTGCTGCAGCGTCGCTTCGTCATTGACATCAACGACGCTTCCGACATACGCCCCCAACGGTATCAGCTTCAGTGGGCAAGCGGCACGACAACGAGATGCGGTCACCAACGAACCCCTTCTTGTTTCTGTTGCAGGTGCGTAAACCGTTTTGCTGCTGTAAAATCAAAAGCAACTATTTGTGCTTGGTAGTGCTGCCTTGCCCGGGCGTATTGTGTAAATGTCTGGCTGGTTGTTTTGATGCGTTCTGCTTATTTATACTTTTACTGAGCGGGGACATAGAGTCAAATCCCGGACCTACCGTAAGTGAGCAGTTAGAAACTATTCTCCTAAGCCAACGGGATATGACGGCAAGACTGGCGTCAATAGAGCAAAGGCTGGAACAATCAGCTGCCAGTGCTAATGAACGGCTAACTCCCATTGAGCATAGAATTGAAGCACTTTCGTTTTCAGCCCAGAAGCTTGAACAGTGTGAAGCCACTATTGAAAGCTTGAAATGCCAGGTCGTGACGTTATCGGATAAGGTTGACGACTTGGAAAATCACAGCCGCCGGAACAATTTAATTGTCTATGGAATAAACGAGGAATATAATGAGACACTTGCTTCGATAAAAAAAACGGTAATAGAGGATGCTTTTAAATCGAAAATGGGAGTAAATGTTGCAAGCGTTGAGCGCATACACAGACTAGGTAGAAAGGCGGCAAACAAGTCACGACCAGTTATCATTAAATTTTTTGATTACAATAAAAAAAATGCTATTGATGAAAAACGCTCCTAAATTTAAAGGTACTAAGATATCGGTATCTGAAGATTACTCCCGTCGAGTTCAAGCGATCCGAAAACAGTTGTGGCAGACGGTTAAAGATAACAAAACACCAGATGACAAAGTCTTTCTTCGCTACGATAAACTTATCTTAAACAATGCGTGGGACCACGTAAACAACACAAGAATTAAAGTTACTTCTGCACGTGCGGAAAAGTGACTCTTGAATGATCAGCAGCGTCAGCTAAAAATAATAAATGTCAATGCAAGAAGCTTGGCGAACAAAGTTGAGGATTTGGAGCGTAAACTGCTTGTTCATTCTCCCGATGTGGTGGTTGTAACAGAGACATGGTTACATCCTAAAATAGCAAATTCAGAGCTATGCCTGCCTGAATATAACATACCGTAAAATTCCGAGCGAGCGCCCCCACCCGAGCAAGAGCCCCCCCCAACTTCACCGCTAATTTCACATTTCCGCGCCGTTCCGGGAAAGCGCCCCCTCCCCGCTCCGCACCCGTATCACGCACCAAGCTGACCGCGCCCAGGCAACACTGGCCCGCGAAGTTCAGTCCACGAATTCAATCCAATCCAATCCTACTTTGCAGCCCGATCAGCCCGGTCACTACGCGCCATTGTCGCTTTGTTTTGGGGGTTTCAGGTCGGCTATGCATTCTTACACAGTGGCAAAGAAAATCGAGGTCGTACAATGGCATTGTGAAAACAAGAAAGACGTACACCAGACGTCTCGACACATCAAGCTCGACCGGATACGGGAATGGGACAAGAATTTTAACAATTTGCTACAGTCAAACTACGGGAAACCCAAAGTTCGACGAAAGCCAAGTAACGGCGCGCCGGTGTTCAGTGAATACGTGGACGACGCGCTCTTTTAATACCTGGAGCGCTAAAGAAGTGCAGAATGAGCCATTAGCAACCGGCATCTTTCTGAAGAGGCTGTCAAAATAGCCAACGGCATGCAGTTGGGAAACATCGCGGAATGCTGCGAACGTTTTCTTGCGGCCGATTCTGAGAAGTCTTTTGGTGGTTTTGAAAGTGAGTAACATGGCAGTGACAAATCTTTGGCCTAATAAAGTCTATGTTCTCAGAGATAAATAAAATATTAAATCTGTGTGCACTGCGCTTTTTTTCTTTTTCTGGCGGAAAAATGTTGTCGTTGCCATCTTGAATTTTGGTGCCGTTCCGGGATAGCGCCCCCACTATGCAGGTAATTTTGGCTTGTGTGCAGGGGCGCCTGCTCGGAATTATACGGTAGTTAGAAAAGACAGGGCTTCTAGGGGAGGGGGCATAGCTATATTTCATAAAACGTCCTTGCAGTGTATGCCTGTATCTACACCAATAGACCATTTGCTATATTACCCAAGCATCGAGCAGAATGCAGGGATTGGTGTTCCACGCACCACACGCGCATGCCTTCCCCGTATAAAAAGATTCGAGGTAAATAACCAAAATAAAGCGTTGATGAATGCGAGTGCAAGATGCCATTTGTTTTAGGTATTTTCTTTAGAAAAGTTACTACTGCTGAGGACAGCACGTACGGCGCGTGGAACACCAATCCCTGCAATCTCCTTGATGCTTGGGTAATATAGAAATAGGTCTATTGATCATGAAGTATTGCTGTGTAAACTCGGGTACGACAATGTGTCATTCATGGTATGTGCTGTTTATAGACCACCAAATACAGCTATTAGTATAATTAGCGATCTCAATGATTACTTAATTCAGCACGTTCAACCCTCAACTAATTTCATCCTACTGGGAGACTTTAATCTACCATACATTGACTGGAGTACACTTACTGTGTCCAATAAAGATCATGCGAGTGGAGAGGACCTGATTGATTTAACGTTCACACTAAATTTAGTTCAAATAGTAAATTGTCCTACTAGGGGTGAATCACTGCTAGATTTGGTTTTTTTAAATGATCACTTGCTTAGTAAAAAATACAGCAGCGAAGTTTGCAAAGGTATTGCTGATCATGATATGGTGCTTGTGTCAATTTATTTAAATCAAAGATTGCGATCTTTACCTGTTCTGTTAACAGTTCCAGATTTCAACAATGCTGATGACGTTTCTATCATCGATTTTTTATAATTGTCTTTTGATAAGTTTGAACAAATGTCTTCTGAATGTGGTTCTAACATTGAAGCATTGTGGTACAGTCGCCGACCGATTATTCGGACTTGGAGGGGACCCCGAAATGGTCCAAATAATCAAGCAGTCTTAAAATTCGGTTGATGAAAAAACTTGCCTTTATTACGCCTAAGCAGGCTTTAAAAAGCCGTCAATAGTGGCTTGCTTCATGTTACGCCTGCTCGCGATGATGTCTGCTTGCATTTGCGCGAGCGCCGTGTTCTCGTCGTACACATTCAACAGCAATGTTAATGCGTTCGTAACCTCCGCTGTCAATGGCTGCGGGCGGTAGTCGTTGTCGGAATCGTCGGAGTCTCATTTTCTGCTGATGCGAGGAACGAGATGAGATGCGAGGCGCAAATCCACAGCGCAAAATGGCAACGCGAAAGTGAAAGGAAACAAAACAAAATGATGATGATGATGATGATGACGTGCAGCTAAATGGAAAAGGATGGATGGATGGATGAATCCGGCTGAGCCCTTTGAATCAGGCGGTAGTTTACGCCACCTAGCCATTTTGTTTTACCATTTAAGCTTAGAATATTTAAATGTGAAAACTATATTCACTCCGCACTGAAAAGAAAGAAAAAGAAGAAAAGAAAAAAAGGACTAGCATAGCGTCACCTAGCGGTAGAACTCAAGAGTACTCGAATCGCGTTGCCAAACCAAGCCAATCCATTCACAGCCAACATAGAATTCAAAATGGCCGCTCCTCGGTGGTGTTTCCCGCTGATCACTTGCGACGATTTTGTCCGAATAATCAAACTTTCGGACTTCAAGCTGTCCGAAACATTGGTCGTGAATATACACTATTTCTATGGAGTAAGTCACGGTTCCTCCTTTAAGGTACTCCGGCGATTTCTTCATGGTCCCCGATTCGCTTGAAATTTTGCTAAGCTCGCCAAACAACATCGCTAAAATAGAATCCCAAATATTAGGTCAAAATATTATTTTTGCGAAGTTATTGAATTTACAATTTGGTCCTCATCCTGTTTTTCAAACTGAAAATCTCTACTGGCAACAACAAAAGTGACGTCAGTGGAAGGCATGGGTTCACTCTTTGGACTGTAGAATTTGTTCCCAACTGATTGGAAGCCGTTTCATGGTGTCAAATGAATGCTTTGAACCTAGCTCCAGTACCCCCATACCTGCACGGAACAAATGATTGGCATATTCTATTTTTAGACTGCTTTCGACGGGCAAGCCTGCCCGCCACTGACGTCACGGCACTGAAAAGTGCGGGTATATTTGAATGTTGGTTTTGCATCATTTTCATTTGCCGATTTCCAATAACTATTCGAATTTCGCGATACTAAATAGCATACCGAAAAGGGTAAAGCCGGGAGTCAGAAAATATAGTTAGTTAAGGTAGCTCAAAAAATCACCGGAGTACCCCTTTTAGGACCAAATTATCGAACAAGTCCGAATTATCGGGGTCCGAAAAATCGGTCGGCGACTGTAATACTTCGCTCCGCTCTTTCATGAGAAGTGCGCCACAAAAGTTCTGGCGTTATATCTCACCTAAGGATAAGTCGTCTGTTCAAAGTAATATTACCACGACTGAGTTCAATTCTTTTTTAAATCAGTATTTACTACTGACGACGGAGTTATCCCATGCCTCGAAGTTAACGATGCGGACGTAATTAGTGACATTTTCATAACTCAGGAGGGAATTTTTAACTTAATTTTAAATAAATTAGACGCTAAGAAAAGTACTGGGCCGGATATGATACCAAACACTTTTTTAAAAAGGTTACGCAGAATGGATGTTTAAATATTAACATGTTCTGTTTTGTTTTTCTCTTGAGCATGCAGTATTACCAAATGACTGGAAGACAGCAAAAATAATTCCGATACATAAAGAGGGTGACTGGAGTACAGCATCAAACTTTAGGCCAATATCTTTAACTAGCACCACACGTGCAAATTGCTAGAGCATATTATTTTTACACATATTTCATGTCACTTAGATAAACATAACCTAATATATAGAAATCAGCATGGGTTTACGAAATCACTTTGGACTACAACTCAGCTCATTGAATTTACGCATGACTTGGCTGAAGCCATTAACGAGAGGGGCCACACTGATGTAATATAGTTCGATTTTTCTAAGGCGTTTGACACGGTGTCTCATCTAAAGCTGCTGGCAAAACTTTCCAACATACTCAAAAACTCACAAATCATAAATTGGATAACCGCATATTTATCAAACCGAAGCCAATATGTGCACTAAAACAAAGTTGATTCGAACAAAGTGCTCGTTACTTCAGGAGTGCCCCAGGGTTCCGTACTTGGGCCACTTTTGTTTTGATTTACATTAATGACATTCCAACCAATATTGATGTCCCAATTAGATTGTTCGCTGACGACTGTATTATATATGAAACAATAAAAAGCCATACCGACAATCTTACACTGCAGCAGGCTTTGGATGAGATACTGTGTTGGACTAAAAAATGGCAAATGAAGCTAAAGTATTTGAAAACAGCCGTCATGACAGTGTCCTGTAAAAAAAGCCAGTTCAATTTAGTTACTTACTCTTGATGGACAACCAGTAAAGCGGGTCGAGGAGTACAAGTATTTAGGACTTCTTTTTAACAATAAACTGAACTGGAACCAGCACTTAAAATTAACGGTTAACAAAGCGAGGGCACTTTGTTTGCGTGTTGTAGGAAATTAAAATTTGCTGATTTTGACACTAAACTTATTGCTTATAAAAGTTTTATTAGGCCTGTGCTTGAATATGCTAGTTCAGTGTGGTGCCCTTTCACACAAAACGGTATTAACAAGCTTGAAAGTATCCAAAAGCTAGCTGCTCGGTTTATTTTTAATGATTATCGTAGAGAAACATTGTCCATTGATTTAGTTATTAGAGCGAAGCTTCAACCGTTGCAAATGAGAGCGAAAATTGATAGATTAAAATTGCTGTTCAATATCCTTAATGGCACTCTTCATGTTCAAAGCTCTAACTATATACAACCATTATCAACCGGGTCCTCACGTCTAAACCACGCAAGAGCGTTAAAATAATACAGGTTCAAAAACGACTGTTTTAGATGTTCTTTTTTCCCTCGGACAATTCAAGAATGGAACGAGTTACCAAATGATGTCGTCGTCAACACAACTGTTGCTAATTTTATATCTGCTGTTGAATTTATACTTCATTGAGTTTTCATTTATAAATCTGCATCTTGTTTACATGTTTGCACCCACTCCTACCATGGCTCCTTGAGTGGAGCCAGTAGTATTCCTAAATAATAATAAAATAATAATAACAGAATCTGCAAAACATTTACTGTAATATTTGTGTACCCTTGAAGTTATAAAGCGAGAAATATGGCCAAATTGACGCTAACGTGGTCGCCATAAATGGGGCGTGCACATACCCATTCTTCACGATTTCATTATGATTAAAAAGTGTAAAAATGCTACAGGGTAGTCAGGAAAATACAAACTGACAGCACAGAGGTGGACGGTGGTTTTGAAGGAAAATTCCTAATACATTTTTGTACAAACGACCCAAAAATGCCCACAGGCCAGAGCGATTGAGAGGCGCCACCCTGTAACATGCTTCACGGTGCCTGTTTCAACAGCCGGCGTGTAGCGTCTCAGACTATGCGACATAAAGGAAGCAACCGGTGCGACTTTTCAAACAGATCAGCCTACAACCTTGGCGGTAACATGATATAGGAGGTAGGGCGCAGAAGAACCTGAACCTGCGCCGGCTTTGAGCGCCAATACATCCACCGCCGTGGAGGACCGCACAATGCAACAAAAAAAAAAGATACTGCAAAAACAAAAAACAAAATTGCGACTGAATGAGATTGTAACTTAATTTATACGACAATGGTTGGAGATTCATAAAATCCAATTTGGGTACGCTCATGCGATCTACGTCAGCGATGGTGCAGCAAGCCACTTTAAGAACAAATACCAACTACACGAGCCGCAGAGCAATAAGTACACGTCAGCAAAGTGGATTTTTTTCGCAACTGGATATGGCAAGAGTGCCTGCGATAAAATCGGGGCTTGTGTCAAGCACCAGGCAACGTTGTACAACCTCCGACGGCCCACCTCGTCGGTGATCAAGTCGGCGTCAGAGATGGTTGCCCCACTGAGCACTAAACTGCCGAACGTGAAACTAATCCACCTCCCGAATGCCAACGTCAAAGCGTTCAGGGACATGAAAGCAAAGGAGTGGGGCTCTATTTTTGGTGTGCGTGGAATTCAGTCCCGTCACTGGTGGCAGTGTACGCGGTCCTGATACTTCAGCAACCACAGCTGTTTATGCAAGAACAGTAGACATGAAAAAGATATATCTTTGAAAATAAAGTCTCTTGTGGCTGCGAAAAGCAGACAGAGGTCGCCAAGCTTGCGGTGCCACTGAAAAGAAACAAAGAGTGATCGCTACAGGCAAAACAGGAAAAAAACGTTCCTTCTCGGAGTGTCAGAAGAGCGCCGTGACTGCCTCAGGTCACCGTCCGGCAGAAAGAATTCACGCTACAAGCGCCGAATATGTGCACGGGATCTTGATTCATTAAAGTTGTTTCAATTGTATTACTTTAAACATGTCTTCTTTCTTATCACTATGTAAACCTGGTCGTCAGCAGCCCAGCCTCCCTATGAAGGGTAGGCTCCGAAATTCACTGATCCGAGAAATCTGTATTTAAATTGTTGGCTTGTGCTTCAAACTCACCTGTAATCTTTTGTATGAATTCTTATTTTTCACAAACTCCTGTCACAGTGCTTTCTCTTCACAGACTTCCTACATTTTTCTGCCACTTTCTTGCCCCTGTTTGAAATCGGCACCGTCCTATCTTTCTCTACTCCCGTTACGGCAATTCTGTATATTTAGCGCTAAGTTCAAAAATACAAAAATATTGCAAATCATTTTTGAAGAGCCTGATAGACCACATTATGAGCCTTGATCTGTGAAAAGTAGAAGAAAAATTAAGATGGCCTTTAGATTAAACTGATTTTCCAATTATTGCAAAATCGATAACCTGTCTACATTTCAGTGTATTTTTTTAGAAAGGTTATCGTTTTCAATTTCAATGACAATTTATGCAAATACTAAACAAACACGTCCAAATCATGTTTAAAAATTTGAATTTCCAGTCTTTCCAGTCTTTTAAGATCCAGATCTATAAAGCTCTGAATTGCTTAGTAATCGATAATACATGTTTACCTCCTTTTATTTTATGTACAGTCTCTGCACAAAAAATACTGAACCTAAGGCACCAAGTTTTTTTTGCTTTTTTATAAATATCCAAAGGGACGGTTTCACGCAAGTTGCAAAAATGTGCGTGTGTACCGACAGCGACTTTGTGATTTTCGTTCCTCAAAAGAAATTTTATTTTCCGCAAAAAAGTTTGAATATGTGTTTGGGCTGCACAAGTAAAATTTATCTTTCAGTAAAAATTAAAACATGTCGACCGGACATGGTTGTTCGGTTTGATCTGAAAACACCCAATACATTTAATTTCAATCAATCAGAATTTTTTTTTGCAGTATTTTTTTATTTATTTTTTTGCTATGTGCAGCATTTCACGGCGGCGGATCTATTGGCGCTCACAGGCGGCGCAAGTTCAGATTCAGGTTCTGCCATGTCCTACCTCCTATATCATGTTACTGCCAAGGTTGTAGGCTGATCTGTTTGCAAAGTCGTTCCGGTTGCTTCCTTTACATCGTGTAAACGGGGACGCTACATGCCGGCTGTTGAAACAGGCACCGCGAAGCATGTTACAGGGTGGCGCCTCTCGATCGCTCCAGTCCATGGGCATTTTTGAGTCGCTTGTGCTAAAATGTATTAGGAATTTTCCCTTAAAAACTGCCGTCCACCTCTAAGCTGTCAATTTGTCTTTTCCTCCACGTTGCATTTTACGCTTTCTAATAATAACAGGGATGGAACTGGGCAAAGCATCTTTGGAGCAATCTTGGGAGCAGAAAAAACTGTAGTTAGGAACAGGCTAGGAGCAGCAAAAACGAGGTCTTGGAGCAAGTTGGGACCAGCATAAGGGTTTTAAGAATGCTAAAATAGAGGCCAAATGTCACTTGGCTTTCAGAACTCGAGGAAATATGGCATGCAGATAACTTCATGTGAACGGTAGTTTCAATTAACATTTTATTTGAAGCATGTTTCAGCAAATTACATGAAAATTACACAAAATATATAAAGCAAAACTGCACGACAGTGGGACACGTGATGAAACCGACTTGCGAAGAGGTAAATATAAACAAAAAGGCAGAAATAGCTTTCAGCTCGTACCTTGCTCCGTCATACGCCTCACTACTCGCTCGCCTTTCTTATGTTCCCACGTCTTCTGTGCGGGGCCTCAGGGCGGACAAACGCGGGCTGCGGGCTCGCAATACACCTTTCCATAAAAGCGTATTATATAGGCGCATTCATTGCTGTGTTTGTGTGTTATGCATGCGCAGTTTCTGGCTGGCCGCAATATCGAGCAAGCGCTGGCTGGACTGATTTTGCACATGTGGACACTGAGTGTGGACTGTGATTTTTGTAAACAGCGAAAGTACAGCCGAGAGGGAGGCACGCCAACTTAAATACATTTGAGTTTATCGCAATATGGCGGCGCTGTTTGCTCCACTATTCAGATGAAGTGACTCCAGGACTCCAAGAAAGCACAGAGCAATGGCAGCTCTACTTTGTTTCAGCTTATGTCCAGGCGCAGCCGATGCTACCAGCACCAGTATGTGGCCTTGAACAGTGCTCGCAATGCACGAGCGCACGTTCTTGGCAGGGATGCTGAAGGCCTGGAGCTCGCACTTGTAGCATCATCTTAGACGAAGCAGAGCAACAGCGAATGGCTTCAAAGAGGTCTGGGGCCCCAAACTCGTCGAACACAAAGTTGGGGCCGAAGGTGACGGAGCGCACCGATCGGACAGTCACGACGATGACTTCACATTTTTGTCGCCAACGTCCAATCAACGCGCTCAGCAAACTTTCGGCTCCAGCTTTGTGTTTGACGAGTTTAGAGCCCCTGGTAGCAGAAGCATCACAATGAGGGATGCTCTAACAACTGTTATAAGCTGAAACGAAGTCTAACCATGGCAGCGACCACTGTGGCAGTGACTTTTGGATACAGAGCTTGGGATTCGGATTCGGATCCACTGGCGTCCCCTTTGGGCCGGAAGTTTCGATGTCAATGTTGCCAAAAGAAACTGCAAAACAGCTAATTTCGTCGAGGATCGTTTATAATTTCAGTTTGGGCACACCTTGGCGCAATTTAGTTCTTATTTATACTTTTGTATCAGTGTGGCGCATGAAAAGTCAAAAGGCGCACAATGGCGCAATTGGCACAGCAGTTCCATCCCTGTAATAATGAAATTGTGAAGAACGGGTATGTGCATGCACCATTTATGGCAACCGCGTTAGCGTCAATTTGGCCATATTTCTTGCTTTATATCTTCAAAGCCACACAAATATTGCATTATGATTTTGCAGATTGTTTGTGCATATAATTAATGTTAATTTCGGAAAGTTTAATAAATATTAAACATGGCATTTTTCTTACAATGATATTCAAAATAATGTATAGGTTTTAAGTTAAATGCCCCTGCATGAGCAATTCTTGTAAATTTCTCCCGCTAACCAGGACAACAAAATTTCATGCTAAGATCAACTATATACAGGGTAACACACTGGCAGTTTGAAGGCCTTAGCTTTTATAGATACGAAGAAAAAAATCTTTAATCCAGAGCCTTATTGCGCAATGCGCAGTATTTGCGATTTTGTTTTTCAAAGTAACGACTCTAATGCTCGGTGATTAATACTTTTTATCAATCCTTCCTATGCCTAATTTGTCAGAAAATATTTCTAGACCCGTAGCCAGAACAGTTTCATTGGGGGAAAGCCGCCCGAAATGCCAACATCGCACGATACGCAAAACGCGCATGTGACTGATAGGGTGCTTACAAATTTCTTTCCCAGACATATTTTTTTCAAACCAAGGATTGATTGGTTTTATTCTTCTGGGTATGGAGCCAGCAAAATATTTTTTTTTTAATCAAAATTAGAAATGGTCATTGGACATCCTTGTTCAATCATATCTGAAAATGCCCCACAGACAATCTAAGAACTTCCTGAGCTTGCAACTTATGCAAACCAGGCGCAGAAAACGGCAGTCTCACCTGAACCACATGGGCTGATAGTCGAGTCCAGACTCCTCCCTCTGCTTACGCCGCTCGCGCTGGAATTGCTCAAGCTGGGACTTTACGTTTTCAGCTGCACTGATATTGCCTTCTTCCAGTAACCTGATACAAGATTCAAGATAGGGAAAAGAACAAATGTTTCCACATGACCTATTTCACTAATGCCTGGTTCAAAGTGTTGCTTGTATTCAGTGCGAGTGAAATGACAGACACAACATAGTCACCGGGAAAACTGTTTGTTTTACACAACGTGGCAAGCAATCCAAGGAATAGCTTCGTAAAGAAATCGTGATTCACGGTTGTCCAAGTGTGCTGTCGTTTTGGTTATGGTGGACAAAACCAACACAAATGTCTCAACCATCCAATAAATGCTAGATGGTGAGACAACCTCCAAATAACTTGCAATAAACCAGAAATCACATTCCAGTATACACAAAGTGTTTCTGAAAATGTCGGCCAAAATTATCTTGTAAAAACTACACACTGGACACAAAATATAATGACAACTTAAATTTCAATGACAAGAACCTAACTAGAGGGGCACATAGGTTTCAGAATACATACTATATAAATTATTGTGAGCAATATTAATTATTGTGAACAAAAACACCATTTTAATTAAAACCCCACAGGCAATCACTGCAAACCACCAAATCAATTGCTTTCAGAAAGCTTAGTAGCATGTGCATTATCTTCCTTAAAAGCTGAACATAACCTTAGTAGATTCGACAAAGCTCACAAGAAACGAAGACGAAGTAGAAGGGGTACATAGGACAAGCACTTCCTCTCAACTGAAGTTTTTATTGAAAATAAACACCGAAGTAAACGACGTCCAGATAACAAATCTTCTGCTTTGTAGAATGACCGATGTTTGGATTGCCCAGTCCCTTCTTGTTTGATCGTGTAGGCCTCTAAAATTTCCCTTGTCATCTTATCTCCCCCCTTCCAGCAATCCTGATGTGATAGAAGTCGGGCTGGCATCCACAATCTGCAAAATCTGCGTGAGCATGCTTGGGGTTGACAGCTGGGGGCACTTGCCACTTCATTGTGCAGATTGTGGATGCCAGCCTGACTTCCATGAAGTCACGATTGCTGGAAGGGGGGTGATCAGAGGAGTGAGGCAGGCGGTGAGTGGCAGAGAGAAGTAAGCCGAGAGGACTTTTCTTTCACAGCTCAATGCTTGCTCCTGTGGCTTGCTTTATCTTCGCCTTTTCATTCCCTCCCCACCCTTCCTTCCCCACTTCTTTTTTTTTCTCCAAGGCAATTTTTTTTTTCTCACTGCGACGTGGCGCCACTTACAGGGCCGCGAAGTTTAGAGAGCCTACACAAAGTGTGTTCTATTGGTAAGCAAGATCGTGCCACATTGCAAACGCAAACCCAAACCCAAACCCAACCCCCTCCCACCTTCCCCCACAGCTCGCATGGTGGTTATGTCCACACGTAAAAACAATTCCTGGGGAGAACTCTCTTCTGAATATAACCGGCAGTTTTGTATCGGACATCAGCCACATTTCTATGCTGCTAGCTAAACTTCCCACAGCCCATCTGAACCTTTCCCTTTGGAAGGTCTGTCTTACTTAACCAAGGTATAGAACCAAATTTAACTACAGGCACTATTGTTACATTTGGAAGAATCACAACTGAACCAAAGCTGAATAAAAATTTAATAACTGACTCTGGACTTGGCTCAAACCAAACTGCAAACTCGAAAAGTGGTAATAAGTTTATTGGCAAATGGTCCAGCAATAAATACATAATAAATTGAGTGTCTTTGCAACCTTACCAATTCTCCATTTCATAGAAACAAATGCAAATGCGCCTATTACAAAAATATTACCTCTTGAAATCTATGTATTCCAATTTAGAGATGTAACCTACATGCGTCCACAGTACTATTGAGTGCACACTAATTGAGAGGTATTTTGTGGCGGCCGCCATGTTCAATTCTGATATAGCCAAGTTGGGAGAAAATGGCAAATCACTTTATTTGCTGACTGGAAGGCGCTAGAATTCATGGGGTTTGTGCAAATATACCGTAGTTCTACTTTTTTCTTCGCAATATTCCTTTATCGTAGTTATCCTTAAACTATTTACTTTCGTTTTTGTCGCCCAACCCAACTATGTTACATTTCAGCGTGGCAACCGTCACACGAAAACGGTCTATATACAATAATCACAGCACTGCCTTCTCATTAACGAGTGTAAGCAGACTCCTTTATGCCTCTAAAGTGCTGAAGTCACAATAAAACCCTTTTGAAAAGCAAGAGCAAAAGGAATGAAAGAAGTGGAAACCCCAAGAACACCCTTGCGAGCGTATGTGCAAAATGAACAGTCACCTTTGGTCTGGCCGGAACCTGGAGTCAGTAGGAGGCAGCAATTTGGCCATCTGCTGGTCAAGCTCATTGAGCTCAATTGCAAAACGGGTGAAGCCATAGTACAGCTCGAAATCTTCAGGCATTGTTCCTAAGTGAAACAAATTACAGTTGCTTGAATTCAAGGAACACACTAGTGAAACACGAAGGCACCCTTCAAGTCAGAAGATGAAACTGCCTACCTGGCCTCCAGATGCACTTTGCAGTGGGTGCTGTGCCGCAGTAGAGGGCTTCAGTCCACTGCCCCGACAAGTTGCAGACAACGTCTCCTTGCTTGTTCACTACTGTCCCAAACACTTCGTGCCTCTTGTCCGACCAATAACTAGCCTGAGAAAAATTGAATAAATGAAGCGAAAGGTTGGAAACAGTTAACTGTACCACTTCAGAGGAGCACCAAAAACAAAAACCGGAGTTCCCACTACAGCTCTTTTGACGGTGTCCACCCAGAGGCAGACTTGGCATTTTGCCACCCTAGGCAGTACGGAAGTTTAACCTCGATGGTGAGCAGTGCAAGCCAGTTGAACCGGTGCTCCAGCACCTTAGAGCACAAGTAATTTTTTATGCTTTTTGAGCACAAAGAAGAGCATCCAGAGGCTACAGAAAGTGGGACGTCAATGTTAGGGAGAGTGTGCGAAGTTCCTTGGCACTTCTCAAAAACTTGCACATCTGTGGCGTGTTCAGAAACTCTTGGTTTTCTACTGAAAGGCTGAGTAGGTGAGCTTGGAAGTGCCGACATTCCGAAGTCGTTCAGGTAGTTATAGTGCAAAGAATATTGGCATGAAGCTCAGTCTCTAATGAGCTTAGTTCTGTCATTTCTGTGGCCACCTGAAGCTTGGAAGTGGAGGCCAGCTGTTCAAGTTTGTGTAAGGGCTAGACTCCTCGGAGCGAATATGCAGCAAACAACCAACTAACTTTCCATGGAGGCACGTTCGCTTTGTGCGTGGCACAAAAGCTGCATGAAGCCACATGTAGAGCGAACGCAACTGAGCAAAATTCATTGTTTGCAGCATACTTGCTCCATTGAGTCGAGTTAGTCAGGATGGCATTGACAATTTTCTATTCGAAGGCGTCTTATCCTATCAATATCTCTATAGCTGTCATTGGTCAGTGTATCCTCCATTCTCTGCTTTGTTTTGGGGTCCGTGTTTTTTCATTTATTCGGAGGTGCACATGTCTGAATTGGAAAGTTCCTTGGTGGAACACCCTAAGCAAGTCTAAGAGGCTTTTCTTGGTGGCACCCTCCAAAATTTGCTGCTCCCCATTCTGCTGCCCACTCTGCCTATTGGCAAGTCCGCCCCTGTGTCCACCATGCACCCACCTTGACGAACGTCAGCTTGCAGGTCACTTCGTACGTCAGGTCACGGATTGTCATTTCCCCATACTGATCCACCCAGCGCTGACCGCTGAAGATGTTGTGCACACATGTTGTCACCTTGTTCCATTCATAGTGACTGTTCGAGCTGCGAGAAATTATAAAGTTGGAATTCCAGGAATCGGACTGAAATCACTAAAGAACACATACCTGAACAGCTCGAGGTGAACGGAACCGACTGGAAGGATTTCCATAGATTTCCCCCAAAACTTTGATTTGATTCGAACATCTGCAAACCAAAGGAAAAGAAACTATTTTGGTAAAGTGAATCAAATGACCACACAAAGATTTAAAGGAGGAAACGTGAGAATTTCTACCCTGCCAGAACTTGTAGTTCTTTGACTCAGCATAGCAGGCTGATACAGGAGGGTGGTGGTTCACCTGCAGAGCAAAACAATTGGAAATGCAAAAAATTATATAAGCAAAGCAAAGCAAAGCTGAGAGACAACCTGAATTGAAAGCTTTTCCAACTGACCCTTCATCGGGTTCAATGGTGGGATTTTTTACATGTCAGCATCATTTTATAGAAACTGTATCCCACTGCTAAAAAATTATATTTTTCTGCCAGCACATTCTTTTTTACAATTCTTTCTAGCTCTGAATGTCGAAATAATAGAATGCAGATTCTTACTGGAAATAAAAAGAAAAAGTTTCAAGGAAGGCTACCAAGTGCTGCTTCTTCGTGTACCAAACACGGTCACCTTGAAACTGAGAAGTGCAAAAGTTAATGTTACTGAAAGTTGTTTTAAACAAAGGAAGTCAAGGAAAAATTCCATAAGCTACATGATGTGAATATACCATGGGATAAAGTTTATCCTTCCGCAGCATACATCTACAGTTGCATCCCACCAACAAACAGGAGGATTTAACTAATTTGACGCTCGCAACCACTGTTTTCAAAGCGGATAAGTGCAGATATCTGTAGACAATGTGCGGGTGTGTGGGGCTCTAAACATAAGCCTGCTCATTAATGCTGCGGTTGCCTGGTGACCATTTTGAAACAGTGGGTTTGCTTTAGTTTCAATAACAAAGGTATGTCCTCAGCGAATAGTATGGTAACATATATCAGTAATGGGACCAAAGAATCCTAGTCACGAAAGATTATGAAACGAGACAAAAGAAGAGTCTAAAAATTCCAACTGCCACAGAGGTTCATTCTCCTATATATTCTCATGAGGGATAGAAACACTTCTTTTTTCCATCTAATGACAAAATGCTCCAACGGTAGTCTTTTTATCTAAAGTGGGTCTCACTAGAAATTAGCATTTTTACCGATTCTTGTATACAATCACCAGTCCCATAAACTAAGTAATATCCTACCACTCTTAGCACCAACAAAACAAGAACCCTAAAGGAAGACTCACTTGCTCTGCAATAAACCGAAAGCCCTTGTCCTCTCGAATGCATTCGTAGGTCTCCCCAAGTAGCGGGTTGAACGGCTTGTGTCCCGCTCGGTGATAAGATGAACTGTATCCAGACACCGCAAAGGCTGCTATGCACAACTGAAAGGTTTGATCGCCTGTTAGATTGCAGAAAACGCTGTACGCAACCAAAAGCAAACAGTTTAACTTGCCATGCGATCGACGGGGTCTTCCATGGAGGCAGCCTTATCCAGGAGATCACTGTACTCCAGCTCCTCACAAAGCCTCTGGAAAAGGAGGAATGGATTGATAGAAAATTAATAAATGTATCGAGAGCAATAGCTTTCCAAAAGCCCAGGTAAGAATAAGAATTAGGTACACGCCTTTCAATATCACAGCAAGCGAGAAAATTTTGATCCTACATATGGTGCACTGAAAAAACAATGGGCAGTCCAGTAGAATCCTCTAAGTGGTGCTCTCGCAGTGCACCTTTCTGGATAGGCAGTACTTAGTAAATAGTTGGTTTGATTCCCCATTTCTTATATAATGAAATAATGATATTGTCACAAATGAAAAGAGCAGATCGATATAAAACTGAAAATAGATCTGTAATGAGGCAAACTTGTGCTTGCAACTAAAACCAAAAAGCCATCATACATTCTGCGACAGCGACGAAAGGGCGACTGACTCAATGCTGCCTGCCACAGTTTCTTTTATACTGGTTATGTTGTCGAGAACATACTCCATGAGAACACGTGATATTGTATTTGCATGAATATAATGCGAGTGTTTTTCGAAATTACATGCTCCAAAAAAAAAACCTCACGTTATATTCGGAATCGAGTTCAGCCAAGAGGCGCACGAGTCTGGAGAAAGCCATTCCTCTGGCTCAATGTAGGAGATTGAGTGGGAACAGATGTGGGGGTGTGGGAGGGAATTCATTAGATATTGGGCCACGCGAAGGGGGCAATAGAAAACATAAAAAGCATTTTTATCACTTTTTATCGCCGAAAAGCACACCGCAGAAATGCAGCGTGCCACGCTGGAATGCGGACACTGGACAATTCAAGCCAAGTCAAGCCAGACCAAATCAAGTCAGCACAAGCCAAGCCAAGACCACCGACCGTGTTGATGCAATCGTGCAACACTAGGTGTTTGTTCATGCGGAGGGTCCAGAACAAGAATGAGTGTGATCGTGTATCGAGTTCAGCAGTCTTCTGCCTGTGCATTTTTTAGTTTCTGCTCCAGAGTGGTCTGGTGTTTGTGTGTTAGTGCCTCTGCTTTGTGCCTTGCTTTGCTTGTGGGCACCTGAGGAGCTCATGCGGAAGAAAAAGGAACTACCAGACAAGCGGCGCTGTGCTGCTCCATATCTGCAAAGTTGCCAAGTGGATTGCAAACGGAAGGACCCGACCAATGAGGATGAGGGCAGTCAAAATATAAAGTGATATTTCTTTGATTTCCATTGTCTTTTCACTTCTGCTATGCCCCAAAGTGCAGTAAATTTACGCGGCCTAAGCTCGCGTTTTTTTTTTTTTAGGGTAATAAAATTTGTTTTTGCGTTATATTCATACAAATATGGTAAGTTCCGAGATACAGTTAGGAAGAGCAGAGCAACGTAAAGATGAAAACTAGGCTGGTGGTAGGGTTCAAACTACTCTGCCTCAGCATTACAGCCATGGGCGGTGCCAACTAAGCCACGCAAGCGGCAACATTCTTATTCTATTTGTTCCGATAAATGAAGCTTCTATATATACGTTTTCACCTGAAAAAAAAAAAAAAAAAAAAAGCAAGTTTTGCGCATTGTTCATACGCGGCGCAAAGTAGTTCTTACGAGATTCGGTGATCAAAGAAAAAAGCAATGCTTTTGGCATTTGGAGCGTGCATGTCTTGATGAGACAACATACCTATTTACAATACAATTCACCTACATATATCTTAATTCTCTACATAAAGGCGGAAATCAGTAATGCTCCGCGAGAAGCCGGAATTTGTTTGCTACGGTTTTTGAGGTAAAAATGGGTAGACACCAACTCATGTTTACAAACAAACCGGAGCGCCCGGAGCGCCCCTAGCAGACGCCTCCGGCGCCGCGCATGCGCGATAGGGGTGTTGGCAAGAAGCTCGCCGTCGCCCATAAACACACCATTGAAATGCGATGTTGTAGGTGTCAGTGTGAGTCCCCCTGCCCTTTTCGCGTTCGAATTGTTGGTTCTACGTCTTCCTGGCGATGTCTGACTATCTTGAGCGGCGTCAGCGAAATTACCGAGGCTCGTTACACCGCAAAACTTCGCGTGAATAATGTGACATGTGGCGATTCATTCGGCGTGGACGCCGCAGAATGTACGCTAAAGCCTGATTCGCATGATGAGATTTCGCTCAGAATTTTCAGTCGCGACGCCGCTCGGGCTGCAAAAGCGTGAACCGTAGCTGAGATGGTCGACGTCGATACTGAAAATCGCAAGCAGAATCGGACCAACTGAATTGGGCATAACAAGTCGGTGATGGTCACTGGTAACAATGATTAACATCTGCTTGTATCTACTGTTTACATCGAGCCTGCTCACCAACCTTCAAATTTAAGTCTTTTGAGGCCTGCACTTACTCCTTATCGCAAGTACCGGGCCAACATTTGGTCTACGGACTGGCGTCGTCTAAGAGAGCAGACGACAAGCAGAAACGTTTGAAAGAGCAGACGACAGTTCGAACAATCAGGCGGCCGTTTTGAACTTGAAGACGCACTGAACGTAGTCCACAGGTGGTCCGCACAACTTGACGGTTTTCTGGCGTTCATGTTGGAACAAAACAAATAAATCTGATGACCACAAGTATCCGTGAATTCAACCCAAAGTGCTTCCCGCCCAAGCAATCGTTGTCTGACAGCGTCTTCTTTTCCCTTTTCACGGCACATATCCAGGTTCTCGGACGAACCGAGCACGTGAAAACTGACCTTCAAACCTTTCTCGACACTTTTGGTACGGCCCCAGTCGCGGCGTTTTGACGAGAAGGCAGGTTTTGTCTGGTTCCTTTCAAAACAACGCAGGAATACACGTCTGGCATAGGGACTTCTGCCCACAGCCCCAGACCGGAAGTGCAACCGACGTGCCACCACCGCGCGCGTGACGTCGCAGAGATGAGTTCGTGTATAGATAGAAAAATTTTACCTGGTCCCTCTAATCTTCATTAAGCGATTTTACTCTTCATCTCCGAAGTCGAAAAATTATTGCACGAGGGCCAACACAGTCTATAAGCTTTGCACCATTAAAAATAATTTCCTCCCTTAGTACTACAATTCTTACAGACTTCAATTCAAGCCACTCTGAAACTGTTGCACATTATCCCAACCCAAACCTATTGCAATATTATCCACATGGACCCTTCCTCGAAAGGTGACCCATGCTACTTCAAGGTAAATTTACTGCATTTGAAAGACATAATTTTCATGGCTCTTTCACCACCAATGGTTTGTCCACCTAATCTACCCAGTCTGTCCTTCCTTTGAGAAAGTTATAATTTGGGATATTACGGTAAATACACAGCCTGAAAACAGCAGCTGATGGTGGGAAATCTGTTCATCCAACCCTCCACTCCTTCATAAAAATATGTTATTGTGACATCATTGTGAAAGTCCAGTGATATGCTTGCGAGCTGCAAAGGATGAATCATCTATTGCCAGGACACAATCCTGTTTTTGCTGGTGTCAGAAAACCGGCTTTCTAAATGGAATCAGATGCATCAAGACATGCTACTGTCCATCTTGTGGGAGAAAAGCTAAATTAAAACCTCATCAACAGTGCATTTTTTTCTCTAAAACAAGCAAGTATACCGTAAAATCCCGAAAGAGCGCCCACAGACGAGTCATGGCCCACCCTCCTTTGTTGACCAAATATCTATTTCAGTCACTCTGTTGATACATCGCCCACCCTCCAGAAATAGCGATTCCCAAAAGTAAAAAACACGTGCGTAGACTTTTTTTATTAAAGCCTTTGATTCTTCTCAGAAAGAGAAGAGGTCACATTTTGAGGACTAGAGCGGTAAGGAGGCAAAACCCGACAAAGTTTCAAGGTTACTATTTCGGCATTCGATCGTCCGAATTGATAACCGGAAAGGAAAACTAGGTCAACCTGACCTGGCCATCTCATTCCTTGATCTTCATTTCATTTATTTCCACATTAAAGGCCCAGTTAGGCATTACATAAGGGGGGGGAGGGGGCAGTATAACAACGAATAAAATAGCACGTGCAATAATATAACAATAATAGATCACAAAAAATAAGAACAGGAGAAATTATAAGAGATCGTAAGAGATAAGTAAGAAATCGTAGAGCACTGTGCATCGGTGGTGCTAACAATGGAGGATGGCAACTGGTTCCATTCTGTGATGGCATATGGCAGGAATAATTCGTTGAACGCGTTAATTTTGCCAGAAATTCGTTTAATTGCACAAAAGTTATTAAGGCGGGATGATATTCTATCAAGGGGTGAGAGCAAAGCGTTCTTTACTTCTGGACAATGGTAATAAATTTTATGGAGAAGGCAAAGACGAGAGAGTTTCCTTCGGGTGAGTAAGGGTGTAAGGTTAAGTTGACGTTTTAGAGAAGAGACACTGGTGAAGTGGTCCTATGAAGATAAGATGAATCGGGTGGCTCGGTTTTGTGCTGACTCTAGGTGGTTGATCAGGTAAACTTGATGAGAACTCCAGATCGCGAATGCATATTTTAATTTTGGTCTTACACAAGTTTCATAGGCCATCTTTCGGACATGAGGAGGAGTTTCTCGCAGATTACGTCTGATGAATCCCAGGGTCTGGGAAGCCTCTGCAGAAATGGCTTGAAGCAGAGGTTTCCACAAGAGGTTAGGTGTTAGTCTAAGGCCAAGATATTAATGCGAATAGCATTCTTTGGCTACTTCACGCACTTTTCGTCTATGTATCTATCTATCTGGCTATCTAACCTCTTACGCCGCGGGTCGATAAATAAATAAAAAAGACCGGCGCCGGCTGGGATTCGAACCGTTGACCCTTTGATCAGCAGGCAGACGCGCTAACCACAGAGCTATGAAGGCAGTCATTCAACGCACTCTAAACGGTTGTTTATATCTTTACCATAGGACGCGCTTTACAGCGCTGTCACAGCTACCGGTGCGCGCGCGTTCCATGCACGAGGGCTCATTCCACTCTCGTGAGGCTGAGCACGGCCACTAGCTCACCCTCTCCCGCGCTCGGGAGAGGGTGATGTAGCGGCCGTGCTCAGCCTCACGAGAGCGGAATGAGCCCTCGTGCATGGAACGCGCCGCACCGGCAGCTGTGACAGCGCTGTAAAGCGCGTCCTATGGTAAAGATATAAACAACCGTTTAAGTACCGTTGGTTGAGACTAGCTGAGACGCCAGAAAGTCTGGTCGGTACCATTTTGAGTGTTTGTGCGTATGGCGCGTGCTTTGCTCGCCTTCCTAAGTGACACAAACGCACGTGCTGGGCTGCGGAGATCGTGCGCAGGGCTGTGAAAGTGTCAACAAATTTAGAATCGCCTCAAGAGTGGGCTGGCGTATCTAGAGTGTGCCGGCCACCTGACGAACGCGCATAACTCCGCACCGTTTGATGCTATTCGCATTAACGTAGATAATCATTCCCAAAGGATGGGTTCTGCTGATTTTTATACATTGATACAGATTCAATCACGTCCTTGTCAAAAGTACATTGGAAGGGTAAGGGAGACATTTTACGGGTGAAATGGATTAGTTTACACTTAGATTTGTTAAGTGACATCAGCCATTTTCCACACCAGTCGTTAATTTTTATGAGATCATTTAGAAGCAAAAGATTATTAGCGTCTGATGTGATGGCGTTATAAATAAGGCAGTCATCAGCGAAAGTCGTATTTTGCAGGAAATGTTATACGGAAGGTCGTTTATGAAGATAAGAAAAAGCAGGGGTCCAAGGATGGAACCCTGTGGTACTCCGGAAGGGACCATTGTTAGGTTGGATTCATGATCGCTATTGACTGTGTATTGCATACGAGAAGCGAGAAAACTACTAATCCATGAATATGCAAGGGGATCTAAATGCATAGAAAGTAGGCATTTATCGGGAACTCGCTCAAATGCTTTCGAGAAGTCAGGGAATATGGCATCAATTTGTACATGGTGTCCTAGGTTAGTCTGAAGTTCATGAACAAATTCACATAGTTGGGTCTCGCAGGAGAACCCCTACGAAAACCAGGCTGGTGCTTGAAGAAACAATTATTTGTGAGTCATGATGTTAGAATACAAGATGTGGTCGAGGAGCTTAAACGCAATGCAGGTTAGAGATATGGGGCGATAGAGGCGGAAGACCGAATTCCCTGTTTGTGAACTGGGACGATCCTTCTGATTTTCCAGTCCAGTGAACTGTGAAGACGTTTCTCCTGCGGTCCCAGGATGAGGTCCAGCTACACCATCCAGGAGGAGGTGAAAATCGTGGAGTGGCACCGCAAGAACGGAACCAACGTGAGTAAGACTGCACGCTACATCGAGGTTGACAGAAAGTGTGTACGGAAATGGAACACGAAATACCAAGTGCTCTTGCAGCAGCGCCATGGGAAGACCAACCTAAAGAGAATGATGGGTACTGGACGACCCATTTTCAATGAAGAAATTGTTGATGCATTGATGGACTTCCTGGAGACTGAGAGATCAGCCGGTCGAGCCGTCAGCAACCGGCTTCTCCAAGAGCACGCGCGACAGCTAGTGGCACAGATGGGTCTGGGCAACTTTCAAGCATCGTGCCAGTACATCACTCGCTGGAAAAAGCGCTACGATGTATCCACGTGGGTTGGGACAAAAGAAAGTGAAAAGCTGCCTGCCGACTATGCTGAAGCGATTGCTGTCTTCAGAAAGGCTGTTTCGAATCTTCGCCTGAAGCATTGCAAGGATTACAACATTGCCAACATGGACCAGCTTATGGTGCGAATGGACTGTCCAGCCACAAGAACGAACAACGATACTGGCAACTCAAGCGTCTGAATTGCCAACACCGGCTGTGCCCGGCAAGGAATGACCGTGGCTTTGTGTGTAACGGCAGCGGGAGTCAAGCGTCCAGCGTTGATCGTACTTAAAGGAGGAAGTGGGTTCTCAAAAAATATGTTTTGTTTATTGGTCTATCTCAATGATCTTCTGCACAGGCATGCAGTTTATTGTGCTGATTTCATAACTGCAATCAGATTTCAGATATCTCTTCTTTGTCAAAAGTTATCAACAAAATAAAATATTAATTAGCTAATTTCAGGAAGAGTTTTAAAAAACCTTCTTATTAAAATTTTAATGAAAAAAAGGTATCAATTGCTTCCTAAAGAAATGCCATACAAGCTAAAGCTTTTTTATTTCTTTAGCACCATATAATCATGTAAAAATCAGCAGAACCCATCCTTTGGGAATGATTATCTACGTTAATGCGAATAGCATCAAACGGTGCGGAGTTATGCGCGTTCGTCAGGTGGCCGGCACACTCTAGATACGCCAGCCCACTCTTGAGGCGATTCTAAATTTGTTGACACTTTCACAGCCCTGCGCACGATCTCTGCAGCCCAGCACGTGCGTTTGTGTCACTTAGGAAGGCGAGCAAAGCACGCGCCATACGCACAAACACTAAAAATGGTACCGACCAGACTTTCTGGCGTCTCAGCTAGTCTCAACCAACGGTACTCTAAACGGTTGTTTATATCTTTACCATAGGACGCGCTTTACAGCGCTGTCACAGCTGCCGGTGCGCGCGCGTTCCATGCACGAGGGCTCATTCCGCTCTCGTGAGGCTGAGCACGGCCGCTACATCACCCTCTCCCGAGCGCGGGAGAGGGTGAGCTAGCGGCCGTGCTCAGCCTCACGAGAGCGGAATGAGCCCTCGTGCATGGAACGCGCGCGCACCGGTAGCTGTGACAGCGCTGTAAAGCGCGTCCTATGGTAAAGATATAAACAACCGTTTAGAGTGTGTTGAATGACTGCCTTCATAGCTCTGTGGTTAGCGCGTCTGCCTGCTGATCAAAGGGTCAACGGTTCGAATCCCAGCCGGCGCCGGTCTTTTTTATTTATTTATCGACCCGCGGCGTAAGAGGTTAGATAGCCAGATAGATACATAGACGAAAAGTGCGTGAAGTAGCCAAAGAATGCTATTCGCATTAAAATTAAAGTGAATAGAAGACATATAATAGCGGCTATAACAATGTCTAATAATGAAATGCCAGTTTTATATACCACAAAATATCATAATAAAAATAGCTTTAGCTTGCAGTCTAGTTCATTCCAAAGAAAATAGTACCAAGTTTATGAAAATCGGTTGAGCACAAGTGAATCAAAAAGTCTTCCTGGCCGGAGAAGAGGCTGAAGAAACCAAAGCTGAGAAAATCGACTTTGAAATTTGGGTATGCATAACTAACAACATTGAAGCTTTAGATGGGTGGAATGCCTTTGGTTTCAATTTCATACTAAGGGAGAGACACGTGGTAGGGAAAGCAGCCCCATATGCAACAATTGGTTAGCCCTCAGAAGGGCTTTTTAGGGACGCGGGGACGTTTTCAAAGCACCAGCTTGTGAATGGGCGCGGCCATTTCGCACTGCTCACATTTGGTGGTCGTGAAGAACATGTTCAACACGTTCAAATCCACGATCACGAACTGCGTGCCGAAATCTGTCTCTTTATCCTCGACAGTGACATTGAGGAGGTCAAACTTCCGTTGTGTGGCAGACTTCGCGGCCAAATCCTGCTTCATTTCGTCAGCCCGCGCCGCACGTTGAGCACTTTCGCTTGCCGTGTAGAAATGCGAGTCGAGTCGTGACGCACCAGGGCCAAAGCCGTCGTCCTTTTTATTGCTCACATCAGGGGCGGGCACCTCAGAAGATGATACAGCTGCTGGCAGCTGAACTTGCCGCATGTCCGCCGCAAGCAGTGCGGCTGGCGAGCAAAGTCCTCTTGTTCTACGCCCGACGCTTCCGCCTGCCGCACGCACGCTGCGTTGAAAGCTCCACGCTAGGCATCGCGATCACTACCGATGTCACCTAAAGACGTCGAGCTAAACAAAGCAGGCGACCGCCGAAAAATAATGTGCTTGAAGCCAAAACGCAACCGCTAGCAGACGACACACAACGATATCGGCTGCTCCCGACTCCTTCCGCCGCGAGCGAAGGAGAGAGAGGGAGAGGAGAATGACATATTTCAGGAGAGGAGGCATGCACTTCGGCCAATAGCGACAGCGCTCGCTGCAGCCCGTGCTTCTTAGCCAATCGGTAGCTCGGTTTCTTTCTCCAGGGAAACGCGGTATTCTGTGCTTTCCCGGGCGGACGCCACTTTTAATGGCGCCAAAAATGTAGATAAAGTAGCAAGCTTTCGAACGAGACCAAAATGGCCGCGCTTGGGCGCACACAGGCGGTTTTCGACGTCGGCTTTCTCTTTCGGGGAGATTTCAGGCGCGTTCCGCACAACGTAATTATCGTTTTTTATACTTTGAGTTTGAATTACGCTATAATATTTTGGAGAGAGGTGCTTGGATATGTAAGGCACCCAAATACAGAATTTTTGAAAAATTAACTTTTCGCGATACCCCCGA